>JAFVLL020015895.1:0-29964 GCA_021397915.2 Tor tambroides | reverse complement strand
AGTGAGAAAAGTGGGGTAGAAGGAGACAAAAGGAAAGAGAAGGAAAGAGATGAAGGCACAGAAAAAGGTTTCATGTTCACAAAGAAAATTTGTCTAAAAAAATAAAGACACTGAAAAAGTGGATATCTTATAAAAAAGAAAAAAACCATTCCATTCACCACATGGAGGTTTCAAGAACAGTCAAACAAAATCTACGAAGCTCAGTAGTTTTACCTCCTCAATAAAAGACAAATGTATTTCAATTATGATGAAAGAAATGACTTTAAGAAATCTGAGGTCATTTAAACTAAACAGAAAGAGGCATTTTAAGACAATCATGAAAGGGGGCAACCCTAATTGATGAATAAACCCAAACTGACAGGCTGACATAGATAATGCAGTCAATTTAGCATGTAAAAAAGCAAACTGAAGGGCAGGGCTTGTTGATACAGAACATACCAGAAAATATCATGGACATGAAATCTAGTAGATGACTAGAAAAAATGACAAATGTTCAGACAACTTTAACACGTCGGCTCATTACAATCTTTGTGTGTGAAACGGTGTGTATCTATACCCCTGAGGTGCAGGAAAAACAGAAATCAGGGATTAATAAAATATGTAACACTGTGAACCTCTGCATCTTATGTGTGGGCTAAGAAGGAAGAGAGAGAACAAAGGTCTTTAACTGATTAAAGACAATCCACTTTTTTCACAGTCTGACTTTGTGTGACTTAAACGCAGCATTAGCCGGGAGAGTAGAAAGGTAGGAACACTAAAAGGATATCCGTACCGAATCTGCAATTTTCCAGCCTTTTCTGATGCATTTTAAAAGTGAACTATTCAAACGTAGTCCATGTAAATCACTTCTTTCTCTCGTTATAGATATGGATATACATCATGATGAATAGTAAATAAAGCTTGTTATCTTTTTCATTGATATATGTATCATTAAAAGTTGTGATGAAAAGCATTGTTGATGTGTATATATATACATATATAGAAATATACCACCTATAATCCAAGGAAACATTTTCCCTGTACTTCACAATAGTAACAAATTCACACATCATGTATGAGACAAAATCCTCTTGTCAGTTCTTAAGGCCCTTATGAAGCTAAATCTCCATGGTGGCATTGATAGACATATATGGCACACATTCATCCGCTGGAAGGGTGAATAAGGAAAAGTAGCCAATTTGATAGTGTCTATTTAAGAGCAAACATAGCTCCAATCTGGAGAGTGTGGTAATGCCTGTGTAAGCAATCTAGAGATCAATATAATGAGAGGGGGAAGCACAGAATACAGTATCCAAGAAAGAATGGCCTTTAAACACATCTCTTTAATAGCTTAATGTGTGCGTAAAAGTACATGATGTCCTCAGCGTGGTTTCTCAGACAACGTACAGTTCAATTAGTTATTCGCACCTGTTTCCCAACCCATTTCTCAAATTAATGTAATTCTAGATAATTGGAAAACAGCACCTTCTTTCATAGCGATTTACACTTCACAGCAACATCAAATTATTGAGTCTTATTAAGCATGAAGACAGTTGCAGACACTGACATATGGAGAAAGGCACAGTAACAGCATCGATAACGATCCTGAAAGACAAAGAGTACCTGAAAGCAGCTTTTTCCACTAAAATTACCAGTTAAAAAGGCCAACTTCACAATACCCAACAATTAACTTGAGAGTTTGACAAGTCCCAATTACTGGTAAATCAAATCCCGAGAAGCTACACCTAGGGGCTTCACAGCGCCTCTTACATTGTACCTAGCGAGACCAAACTGAGAATTACAATTACACCAAGCATTTGCACCTATCCAAACAGCAGCAACTCTCAGAAGTCGTCCCTGATGAACCGCATACCTCTTATCCCTGCATTTACCACATTGGGTCAATTAGACTAATTAGACTGAGAGGAGACCAACAATTTCACATTCCTTCATTGGAGCTAAAGTGGCGATTGATTGTGAGAGAATGGTATAGGTGGGAGGCTTTTAACGAGGCCTGAAATAATTGTTATGAGGCTGCCAATCTGCAAACGTGCTCAGATCTTTCTTTTTTTTAAATCCTTAATCATTCATATCATTAAAGGTTCAGTAACTGAAATCTGATTCCAAAGCCTTGGACATAAAACAGAATTCAATCACAGCAGTATACATTTGGGAATTTCTGGACGTTACAAAATATATGAACAGCTCATATTCTCATTCAATTTATATTCATTGTTCAAATACGTTTAAACCTTTTTTCTTCTTTCAAATTGCCGCAGTATTCAACAAAACAAAATAAATTGGCTAAAACGCTATATAAAAGAAAAGCCATTTCACTGGAATGAAATTTTCTAAGCGACGCAGACAGAATGAATTTATTAGGGTTGCGTGTGTGACAACCATTTCCCTCCAACAAGCTTGGTTTCCAATTAGCAACAATGTGGCATATGCTGAGAGATGTGAGATTTCTCAGTGTGAACTCATTTTAAATTCGCCTACGCTGGTGAGAGGGGTCTGAACCACCAGCTAAGGATGCTGAGCTTCATTTGCAACAGATAACAGATTTAATGGCTTATGCTCTTTGACAAATAAGCTGCATTTTCAGACCTATTTAGAGATGTCTACACATTTTACATACGCCTGTGTGGCGCTATCCACACTCCCTGCTAAAGCTGTGTGAATATCACAAGCTTTCTGTGAAAGGAAGACATATCAGTGTGAATTATGCATACCGTCTTACCCGGCAGTGAAGACTAAAACTGCGCAGGCAGAAATGCAGCATTACTCTCTTCATTCGCATCCTCTGTCATCCCTCTCTCCTCTATCTGTGGGGCTATTTTTCTGGCTGAGGGTAAAGATAGAGTTCTGCGCAACACAACTTGGGGCTTTCTAGATTATTCCGTTGTCAGTCAAAAGTAGAAATTTAAGAAAAAAAAAAAACTAGTAACCTTCAGCCCATTCACAGTGCCCTCCACTTTCTTTTGCTGCTTTTTAAAATACAGAAATTCAATCAAATCCATCCAATTTTGTTATTTTAAAGAAATTTAATAACAACTCTTCCATTTTAATCTATACTGCATGGCGTCACTCTTATCTGGGATTGTTCCTGTATCTGTCTGGAATATCGCTTATCTGTAACTCCGAACACTGACACTCGCTTTTAATTCCCAACAGACTAAACATGGAGGGCGAATGCAATTTCTCCCATGAGCAAACATTGTGAGGCAACACTCCAAATAATCTTCATTAAACAACATTGTTTATTCAGTTTCGAGGTTATGATCCTACATCATAACCTTCCCCTAATAATAACAATTTTTTTTATTTTTATGTACTTTTCAGTTGTAAAACCGACAAGGGCATGTGGTTTTTTCTCACAAACCCAATCACAATACACTATTCACAATGTAATGCATCTTAATAAACCAATACAGGACAGTATATCCTCTCCCACTAACTAGATGGATGGGTGGATTGACAGAGCGATGGATGGCTAGTGGCGTAAAAAGGATGTTTATCCCTCCCTCCACCCCTGCTCTCGGAAGGACAGTTCCTAAGTGCTTGTGGATTTTATGTTTACGGTGTTTTATAGGGCAGATCCAGGAGCCAAGAGCTGTAAAATGTTGTGAGAGGGAGGAGAGAGAGGACAGGGGGTGGAGGCAATGTTATTGTAAATCCAATCTTTATTGAGAACAACAGACAAACAGTCCTCCCCACTCCAGCCCACCTCTCCATCACTCTCCCTATTGACTGATTGAGTTCTCAAAGTTTCAAAGAACATGTGTTTGTATGTTTTTGCTCAGTTCAACGGTTGTTTAATTATGACCTTCATAAGAGTCTAGCACACACAGGGGCAAACTATGGTCCTCAGTGTGGTTTAATCCAGCCCACAGGTCAATTGTCCTGAAATTGTTTGTCATTCAATAGCTCTGTTATCACTCAGTAGCATTTAACGTGCCTCCAGCAAAATTTAACGAAGTAGAAAATACCCAAAATACTCAATCAGTGCTTTAAACCTGCACAACCTGCCCAGTATTTTACACAGTTCACCCAATATGGCAACCATGAGCATGTTCTCTCTCTCTACTGTGAAATGTGCCACCAAACATCTAAGTGCATGTTGGAGATTATCAATCTCCAGTGCTATATTCTGTTCACAGGAAAGTCATTGCTTGGTGCTAATTACATCTCAGTGATACATTTTAATCAACCTCAGACCTGTTACCCAACCCTGGTTGCAGTGTATATATCCAATATTGCACATTTTGTATGTTTCCCTTATCAAAGATAGGCTACCTGATTCAAGACATCCACTTTTAGTAGAGACTCGAAGACCTAAAATGGGTATATCAGATAAGCAAGATGTCAAAAATGTGTAGTCACTGGGGCTTCATGACCAGGAAACACTACACTACATGACACTTGTTAGATCCAGGTAACCACTCAATAGCATCTAACTTAATATTAGATGTTTCATGACATTTTTCTATAATATGCACACATGAGCATGATACATTTCCCTTGATGTGATTCCTCTGTGTACTAAAATTACTAAATTAAAAAAAAATGTTTTAATGAATATTAACTTTTCCTATAATGTTTCTAAGAGGCTAAGGCTCTTAGCTTACCATTGCGTATGAATCATAAACTCTCCAGGGAGATAGAGTGAAGTAAAATAAACCTTGTATGATGCCTGGTGAAAACTGTCTACCTTTGTAGAGCAATACTGAAGGTAGTTCAAAAAATGAACTGAGTGGCCCCATTAGTCAGACATACTTCAGAAAATTACGTGCCATTTATTAGAATAAGTACATAGACTTCTCTCAGCTTTTAGAATACAAGATCCAATCATGAAGAACATTGCATCTCCAAGGTAATTTTATTATGCCCTCCCACTCTCCATTTAAAACCCAATGTGGCCCATTTGCCAAAACTCCTGCTCACTACTGCAGCCTCCACAAATGAAAAGGTCAAGATAAATGCAATAGAAATAGTCAGTGGACTGTAATATTTGTAAGGTGACTGGTCAAATGCGTGATCACTGAATTATATACACTATAATAATACAGATAAGGGTATGTTTCTTTGAACAGCATATGCAAAATTTTATTCACATTAATGTGCTGCACTCGAAAATATGTAGGCCTAGATTTGACATTTATGCATTTAAATTGCATAAAAAACTTAATTTGTCATTCCTACATAAAAAAATTTAAGATTTCAGTAATAGTACTAATAAACAGACTGTTTAAATAGTACTTATCATTAATAAATCCAATTAATCTCAGTCTCATACTTTTTAACTAATTGAAGCTAATCATATTTTAACCATGTTCATACCTTTGTACTGCATAAATTTAACAGATTTATGCTGATTCTAAGCATATGAATCGAATGTAATCATTAAAAAAATATGATTATTCAAATCTAATAAATGAAAATAGATAATAATAAACTATACCGTGATTTTTTGTGTGCGGAAACCTTTCATTTATGTATGAATGACAAATATTCATCATATTATATTAATTAGTTTATGTTAAAAAAAATTTTACATACAACTTAAAGCTGCAGTCCGTAACTTAAAAAAAAAAAAATTTTGAGAAAGTACATAACGAGCCAGTGTTCAAAACTACCACCTTACTTTAGCTCGATTCACAACGGTTAGTTTATAATAATGTTTTCTAATTTGAGTGGTAGGTTTTCGCGGGAAATTCGAGCATGGCACTGCGTCATTACGTCACGTTTGTAAACATAAAGAAGTTGTCCCGGCTAGTAGGCTATGGCATGTGAGGATCCTGCAGGTGGCAGATCGTTTAGCCTTTTCTCACAGCAGCTAGAATAATTAAATGTATCATTTTGATGGCAGATTGTGATTCAGAAAGGATTATGTGTTTATGAAACATGTGAATGAAATTAAATTATATTCCAGTTTTAAATGTGCTTCTGATTACAGAGATTACACAAGATTTGTATTTTAAAGAAAACCAGTTCGTAGGGAGCCTAATTTGCTTTTTGGGTCAAAAGAATTTCTTAATATGAAATTCGAATGGCATGACAATTAGTTTAGACTGTACAGAAATTGAAATCTACACGCTAATACACACTATACTCATAGTCACGGAATGCTGATGTTAACATGAATAATTTGAGAATAAAGTATAACAATAATAAAAATTTGCATGGTTTGATGTGATATGAGCTAACCGATCTTTAGATTAAATCACAATTGGTAGCGTGATTTATGGTAATGCTTTTTTCCTCAGTTGGTCAGAACAAATGGGGTAGACTTGTTAGTTACTTGTTCAGATGGTAATATACGGTGAAAATTCTTATTTGGGTCATATATTCCAAGACGTAGGCTAGAATCTGTGATTGCAAAGTACAGTAAACATCCACACTGGTGCAGTGACCGACAGCCATACATTCACCTCAAAACAATAGATTCATCCGCGGCCGCAGCCGTGCCGGAGCACAGCCCACGCAAGGAAGATAATTCATGAGCAGCTACGTTTCCCTTGATGCAAAACAGAGAGATGGCGAAAAAGAGGCAAAACTTATTGACTGCAGCTTTAAAGAAATCTTAAAAAAAAAAAAAAAAAAAATGTACTAAAAGTTAACTCGCTGCTCTTTTAATATACAACATCCTTCTTGTGAACAGCACATGCATGTTATTCAAGAAACAAAAATGTGTGCCTTTATAATCTTTATACATACAAACAAACAAACAGACAGGTACAGAGTGCATGCTTGTGCTCACTTGGGTACTTTGGTGAGTGAGATGCACACTTAGCAGTACTGGGAAGTTCATTCCAACCTCTAAATTAATGACCACTGGACAGTCTGTTAATCCTCATGCTTTTACACCGAGACCTATGGCCAGCCGATCAATGCGTCAACTGGGAGAGATGAATCAATGCCCTGTCAGACAAACTCCTCTCTTTCTCTCCATGCCCACTGTTAGTCCTTTGCCTTTTCAGCTTCTTTTTCTTCTCGCCCACTTCTTCTCTTTTTGCTCATGTTCCAAACAAGTCTGAAAACAATCTCTCTGCACACCTGTTTCAATGAGCTCCTTTAGGCCGACTAGCAGTAAGCATAAAGCCTTGTGGTAATATGATTGCTAAAACATTAACCAGCCATTGCTTTGCTTTATGGCAGCTTAGAGCTGATGATGGAGAAATAATAAACCTGAGCACTCTACTAACGCTGTATGAATATGCTAATGTCAATATGCTAAATATCTTGAAATGCTGACTTTAACAGCAGCATATTAATTATCAAATTGATTCATTTCCTGACCTAAAATGGACCACAGTTCAGGTAGATGACATATTTATTCTAACACGACTGAAACAAGACTGTGAGGGATAGATGTACAGACCTAAAGTCTTAGTTCGCAGCTCATTTTTACAATCAATCTTTTGGAATGATGTACTTCAGTTAGGGCTGGGCGATATGGCCTAAAAAAAAAATCCCCGATTTTTTCACAAAAAATCCGATTTACGATTTAAATCGATTTTTTCCCCCCTACTTAAAATCAGTCTGCAGATGACAAAGAAATTGTTCAAAACAAGTTCTAACTTTATTTTGTTGTGATTTTTCCCTTCTGAGATTTGATCTGGATTCTCCCATTGGGGTTAACGTTGAATCAGAAACAACAAGCCAAAAAGACTAGATGGCAGGCCCTGCCATTGTAAACAGTGAAAATGTAACATAAATAACATAACATATAACATAAAATGTAACGTAACGTAACATAAGACATAAAATTATGTGATGCCCTTTGGCCTGAATCATGAATCCGTATTCAGAAAGGCACGGAAAACAAATAACGATTGCTAACGGTTGCCTGTTACGTGACCAGTGTTTCCCACAGACTTGGACTCTATTTGTGGTGGCATATATGCAGATTCATTCTCTGCCAGCAGGAGGCGCTTTTAGAGCGGGAGAAATAGCGGTTTCCCCGGTAACGCTGTACACAGATTAGCTCTCCACTCACAAACGCTGCTTTATCAGACATTTTATGCAAGATGAAATGAAAATGACATCCAAAATTTTCTGAAGACAGTCGGTTTCCTTCAGAAATGCAGTGATATAAAGACACCCGCACCATGTTTCGATTTTGAAACGTCAGTGCTTGTTTATTCAACAAAGTCAAAGCTTTTTGAAAAAAATCTATTTGTGGAGGTCAGTTTTGATATTGTGGCAGGCTGCCATAAATCAATGTATGGGAAACACTGCATTACAGTACATAAAATTTCACTTACCACATAAACAGAGTAAGGAGAGATGACTGAGGACGATGACGAATGATTTGCAGAACCTGAGCACCATGACAAACATCTAATCTTGTAAAATCTCGAAAGTGAAAGTGAAACTAAAAAGACATCGTGCATTCAAAAGCAGTTTCAATGCCAGGCATAATAGCGGCTCCCTGATGCGTGCAATTTTATATACAGTATGATTACCTAATGATAAAACTGCAAGAGAAAGGATTGAAATATATATTTATCTCCCATCTCGTATTTATTCCCTTTAAGGAGTTCCGTAGTACATGTCATTTTTTTTTTTTTTTTTTTTTTAGAAAAACCGATTTTCATTCAAACAAATCGACATTAACTACACATTCGAGTTAATCGATAAAATCGATTTATCGCCCAGCCCTAACTTCAGTACTGAACAACTGACACCAATGTACACAACAGTACAACCCACTGAATATGCTGTAAATCTGTCCCTCTGTTTCCTTTGGCAAAATTAAATATAGCTATTCTGACTAAAGCTTGCAGGTGTATCTTTACTAAGATGCAACTGAGAGAGTTTTTAGTCTGTCATCTTAGTGCTCGACTTGTCTCTTTAGCTATTTAAAGGATGCAAATGTGAAAAAGCTTGAAAGTCACTGAAAGTCGCTTTGTTCTGTAACTGCCAAGAACAAACTCGCAAATGCAGATGAATGTTACGAAACCTTCAGGTGTGTCTACAAAGGGACTGACTGGATACCACACACAGACAGTAAGCTCTATCTCCACCTAGTGACGTGATATCTACTGATGAGGATTGCTGATGATTTCTGCTCTTTCTAAAAGGCAACTTTTATTGGTACTGGAAAAAGAGCAATATGGCTGAGAAGGGGTTTTTCTTTGCTCTATTGAAGTGCTTTCTGAAGTCAAATAGACATTTAGTGCTGCAAACCAAGAAGATGAAAGGTTCACTGCCTTAATATATAGGGCAGTGTTCATTCAGAGAAAGCAAGGCCTAGAGCACTAAAGCTCAACTATGCCAAATCCTCCTGCGCATTGCATATTTTCAACAAAAATTACTTTTGCAATTATGGAAAAACAATTCAATACAAAAAAAATGACCAAGACTCTTTGTGCAAAAATATCTTAACAATAAACTGCTGAATCTGCGTTTTAAGTTTATGATATACGGCCAGGCACAAGTGTACTTGGGAAACAATAAAACTGTTTGGCAGACCAGGTAATGTAGACTATGAATTTTCCTGTACTTCGTTTCTCACCTGCGTTGGCGACTGCGTCGATCTCCAGTTTTGTGATGTCACCACTAAAGAGGGATATTTTCTTATTCAGCTCTTCATTGACTTTGTACCGAGGCTTACAAGAAGAGTCACCTAAAAAAGAAGCACACAGTAATGTTAACATGTATTTACTCAAAACAACCCCCAAATAAGTTGGTCTACATACAATCTATTCATATCTTCATCATTCTAAGAATTTCTGGACTCCAAACAGGTTAAATTGGTTCAGGATTAAAACAAAAAGATTCTCTTTTTGTATTATTATTATTATACATGATGAGTGTTTTAGCGTGTTTTGTTCACCTGATGGACTCCAGACAGGAATCTTCTCCAGAGGAATGAAATCAACCCTGTACATTTCCCTCCTCTTCTCCTTATCCATGGAGCAAAGCTTTTCTACCGAAGACAAATATGCAAACCAAGTCATACAAAATAAATAAAAAGAAAAACTATTTGATTTTCATTTAGAAAATTTAGGGCTCAGTTTATCGATATTGTTAAATACAGTGATTCTGATGCTGGCTTGAGTCTGGTCTTAAAGTTCAAACGGTTCCAACAGATATACAGACCACTGTAAAAATGGTTGTGATTTTAATGGTAAAAGACTGTAAAAATGCTACAGCAAAAAACTATTAATTGGTTAACAGTAATTTCCCTCAAAACATAAAGTGAAAAACTGTAATGGACATTTCATGTAATTTTACAGTAAAATACAGTTTTTGGAAGTGAAAAAGAACGTATAAATTATGGTGAAAAAAACGTAAATTGACATTCCCAGAATTCCGTCACATTTCACATTTGATGTTTTTTAATTGAAATAAGTGTTTCTTCTTAGACTTTTCTTATCAGTTGTGTACATTACGTGTTGGTCTTACATCTAATGTTGTTAAATAAATGTTTATCGCCTTATTTCAGTTTCATGTGTGTTACTATGATGCTGTTTAGTGTCTGTGTGAATGACAGCACACCTTCAATAAACGTAGCATAAGTGTTTTTTTCTCAGCTTGCGGAAAAGCTGTTTATGGTGAGCTTTGTTTCATCATGTGACTTTCTCATCACCACCTGCTTTTGATGGTTATCAGTGTATTACAAAGGTACTAAACAGATTTCAGTATTTTGAGTAGGTTGGTATATGAATATCAGCTAATGAAATACGGCTTTTAAATGTTAAATCTGCAAAACCTAAAATGTTCCTAGCATATTTTTTACAGTAAAATTCTGGCAACCACAGCTGCCAATTTTTTTGCGTAAATTTTACGGATTTTTTAATAGTGTAGATAGATAGATAGATAGATAGATAGATAGATAGAGTCGTATAATCGGGATAATGTGCAGTCATTTGCTAATTAATGTCCTTCAATGTGACTCAAGAGCTAGATCACCCTGTGGCGGTAATATATCTTAATAATTTTAATGAAATTTGTTTCTGGTTCTCTGTCAGTGGAGTGTGTGCTGGACAGTGGCTCTGATCTCTGGGGAGGGAGGGAGGGACTCACTCTTCGCCTCTGTCCAGTCGCTGCTCTCTGAATCCAGGTTCAGCTCGGGCCGCGCGCTCATGGCGTGCAGGGTGCTCGTGCTCAGAGAGGCCAGCGCCGCGGCAGAGACCCCCACGGCGCCCACCACAACCCCGGTGATGCGGTGCGCTCTAACAGCCCCTCCACTCCGCCTGTGAAGTGACTTTGAGGCCGTGGAAACCTTCTCCCACCTGTCTGCTTTACGTAAGAGCCCCTGGGAGGGCAGCGCTTTGAGCGCATGAAAGGAGCGATGTGCAAGTCTGCTGATCAAATCGAGATGAGTCGGACATCTGTTCCCAGCGCTGGATGTGAACCCAACGCTTCTGGAGAACCAAACACGAGCAGCAAGTTTTGACATCTGAAACGCCATGGTCTGTCTTGACAGCTGGCAAATTTAAAGTTTAAAGCCTGAATGTCTTCCGTCTGCGCCTTGGTTTTATCCTTGTTTCGATTTGGAATCTGTTGTAACAAGCAGTTCACAGTTTATTTGAAATAAAAATAGTGAAATTGAAACTGAACTGTCTGACAATGAAAGCAAATGGGACTATACCAATATGTAGGGGTCCGTGAAAACAATCGCAAGCGCTTCTTGTTTTTTGGACTGTCCCGGATCAACATCATTCATTCTTTACTGACATCTAGCGGCACGATGCTGAAAGCGCAATCTTTCAGTCAAGCTGTCCTGTTGCTAATAGCCTAATTTTGATTTGACTAGTACAATTGACATGAAGTTTTTGTCGACGTCCTGATTTTGGATTACACTTGATATGAATTTAGGCGCTGTAACGGACTATTTTTAGTTTTTAACTATTTGTATTGGTAATGGTAGCAATGTCATTCAATTCCTTCTGTGTTATTCCTATGTATGTTTGCACTATGCACATACTTTCTTCTGCACTGGAAGCTCCTGTCGTCGTCAAAATCCTTGTGTGTGTAAACATACTTGGTAATAAAGCTCTTTCTGATTCTGATATCATATGACACTTAAGATTGGAGTTATGGCTGCTAAATTCAGCTATGCCATCACAGGAATAAATTACATTTTAAAATATATTACAATAGAAAGCAATACCTTTAAACTGTAATAATATTTCACAATATTACTGTTTTTTCACACTTTCAAACTTTTGTCTGGCAGTATATAATGTTTATCCATTTATTTATTCATTTCTAAAACAAATACAACCCAGCAAATTTGCATAATTATTGTGAGCTCTGCTGTCTTGGGCAGATAGGTTTTTTTTATTGCATTTACTCTCAATTAGCCTAATATAAAAGAGATTTAGATGAAGATTAATTTGAAATATGATTTTTGCATATTCCATATACCCATTTTAATATCTTTTTTTTTTCTCAGTGTTGGCTAAATAAAGACTCTACAGAAGCCTCTTTTATATTGTTTCAACTGATAAAATCAATAATTTGATTATAGCACCATCTTACACTGTGAAAAACAACAACACATAATACACTCAGCTGTCTAGGCGGTACTTTCATGCCCATATAACATGAGTCTAAGTGCCTGAGTTTTTGTTGTATTGTGTAAGAGCGCGTTTAGTGTGAAAACAACACAGTCATACACAGTTCCGTTACACGGAAGCCAAGAAAAGAGGAACACCCTTTTCTGTCAGCTCTGACATACCCTGAAAAACCACAACTGATTTTACACAGCACAGGGGTCTTGTCTATACGAGTGTGTGTATGTGTGAGTATCTCATAAAATAGACCTACCAGCATTTAATTGACGGCACAAGAGAGATACACTATCATCGGCAGATCCAGAGCCAAACAGACAAGGTAACAAAATCATAATTTTAATTATATTTTGAGCTATTAACAGTGAGTAATTTAAAACAATGACAGTGAGAGAGTTCTGTAGTTACTTTATTTCAGATCACTAACAAACAGTTAATCATTTAGAATAGAAATGTACAATATAATACAATATTAAGGTGGTTAAATTACATCTAATGCATTTTACTCATATAAACGGTATATTATCTAAAGGTGTTTACTACACATTGCACTATTTTGCAGTGTTGTGTCTACATGAATTTATTTTATTGTGGAGTTTAAATGACATTTATTTTACAGATTAAAAAGACATGAAGCTGAGTTGTTAATATTTTTGGGTCTATTTCGGTTTTCGGTTTCAGTTAACTATTTTCAGAATTATCACACACCCACAGACATTGACCAATATATATAAACCAACACACCCTATTACATGCATTGGTGGATTAGACACTTGACCAAAAGAGGAAATGTGGTTCCTTGTGATTCGTGTATAAACGGGAAGTATCAGCCTCGGTAAACTTAACTAGGAGTAAACGCCATGATAGCACTCACAGGGTAGATGAAGCATGATCTGGTGATGTGTCACCACCATTACCCTCAGTCTGATCATGCTAAGCATGTGATATACAGCTGCTCATCATGCATTGATACTTTTAAATAGAATAATGGACCAGTGTACAGAACAGCTTATGTCTGATCAAACCTCATTGTTTCCATATTTTTGGTATCTCTTGGCAGCAGTATGGCAGCGTGGGACCTTACAGTCACAGTTGAGGATCTTGGTCCTGATGCCCCACCCCTTCAGATCAGTGTGACCTCTGAGCTGCACATTGGCGGAGTTATTCTCAAATTAGTTGAGCAGACCAGTGAGTTATGCTTTACTTCAAATATAGGCTATTATATTTGCTTTTAGTGCACATACTATAACAGCTACATGACACACATTAGATTTATATGTACTACCATTAAAAAGTTTATGATCAGTATGATTTTTTTAAAGAAATGAATACTTTTATTGAACAAGGAAGCATTAAATTGGTTGAAAGTGACAGTAAACTGACTTTTACATTCTTAGAATAGATTGAGATTTCAAATAAATGCTGTTCTTTATATTCTTATATATTCATTAAAGAATCATGAACACAATATATATCATGATTTCAACAAAAATATTAACTATTTTCAACATTAATAATAATAATAAATGTTTTTAAACACCAAATCAGCATAGCAGATTGATTTTTGGAGGATCATGTGACACTGAAGACTGTAGTAACCCTTTTTAAACCCATTTGTAGTTTAGTTTGTAAACTGTAGTTTAAATTGTAAGAATTTTTTTTTACAATATCTGCATTTTTGATCTAATAAATGAAGCCTTGGTGAGCATGAGCGACTTCTTTCATAAACTTTACCTACCCCAAAGGAAAGCATAAACTCTGTTTAGAATTAAGTATGGTTCCTAAATCTTTATTTACGCTGTGAGATGTTCTTGTGTCTTATCTCTAGATCTGAAGAAGGACTGGTCCGATCATGCCCTGTGGTGGGAGCAGAAGCAGCAGTGGCTGCTGCGGACCGGCTGGACACTGGACAAATGCGGGGTCCACGCAGACGCTCGCCTCATCTTCACCCCACAGCACAAGCCCCTGCGACTGGGCTTGCCAAATGGGGCTACACTGAAAATGCGAGCCTGTTTCTCCAGTCCTGTATTTCGCACAGTCATGGGCATCTGCAGGGTTCTCAGTAAGTGAAGGATCAAGCTTGGATATAAGCAATCTGTTACTAAGTTTCAGCTTACCGTTTCCAAAATGAATCTATCTTGCTTTCAGATTTACGTCACCCAGAAGAGCTCTCCTTGCTTCGTCCAGTTGAAGAGAAAAAGAAAAAGAAAGACAAAGATTCCTCAGAAGAGCTGTATGATCTTACAGATGTTCCTCTAACCGCAGGTGCACAAAATAACACATTAAAGAAGCTTTTAATACACTATTGTTCAAAAGTTTGGAGTCAGAAAGATTTTTTAAAGCTTTTGTATCCTCAATGCTTTTTATTTTTTATTGAAAATACAGTAAAAACAGTAATGTTGTGATTCATTATTACAATTTAAAATAACAGTTTTAATACATTTTAAAATGTAGTTTATTCCTGTGATGGCAAGGCTGATTACTCCAGTCTTCAATCCTTCAGAATTCATTCTAATACGCTGAATTGGTGCTCAAGAAACATTTATCATTATCAATGTTGGAAACAATTGTTTTATCTGGATGTAGGCTCTGTTC
Organism: Tor tambroides; assembly: GCA_021397915.2. Lineage (NCBI taxonomy): Eukaryota > Metazoa > Chordata > Actinopteri > Cypriniformes > Cyprinidae > Tor > Tor tambroides. Next base: position 14,863 of record JAFVLL020015895.1, on the reverse strand, counting down.
AAGCTCTGTACAATGGCATGCCGGCTCATTTTGCTGACTCTCCGAAGACTGAGGCTGTGTATAAGATGCTGTCTGTCAGCTTGCCCTCACCTGCTCCTGAAGCCATCGCTAAACTCTACCGGCCAGCCAGTGTGGTGGACAAAACACATATTCACACCAGGTACAGCAGAGAAACAAAGAAAGACTAAAAAAATAATAATTCACATTTCATCCTTAATATAAATGTTCTTCTGTTCCCTGGAGGTGGCTGGATTCATCTCGTTCACTAATGCAGCAGGGAATACAAGAGAATGACAAAATATGGCTTCGTTTCAAATACTACACTTTCCATGATATGGATCCCAAGGTAGCACTGTTTGGTTAAGACGTGTGTATATATTTTTTCCAAGAGTCAAGAAATTAAAATCAGTTCTCTCATTGTTGTAGTATGATGCAGTGCGTTTGACGCAGTTGTATGAACAAGCTCGCTGGGCAATTCTCTTGGAGGACATAGACTGCACAGAAGAGGAAATGATGCTGTTTGGAGCCCTGCAGGTACAACAGAGAAAACCTAACAAATAATACTGCCATCGCAACTATAAAACTGATTAGTTAAACTGACAAAAGGAATAAACACAAAAAGCAGTAGCATTCTAACATCTTCCTCTTTTTCTCACTCTCTTATTCAGTACCACATAGGAAAACTGTCCCTGTCTCAGGACATGGTCTCATCCTGTCAAGGGATGGATGACTTGGAGTCTGCCCTGAAATCCCTGGAGGTCAAGATGGTGGGAGACGGCAACAGCACAGACATGCTGGTGAGAGACACTTACAATAAATCCTGTGTCCTAATAGAACAGCAGAAAATGAGACATGGAGATTGAACTGCAGAGAGGTACTAAATCTGCTATCAGAAGTACTATCAATGAAAATCAGATTTACTTTCACAGGATAACATGACTGCCCCAGAGCTGAATGACCATTTGAAAATATTTCGGTAAGGTCTTTTTCTCTGGCCAAATCCTACTGAATCCTACTTTCCTTTCCTTTACAAAGAAATAAGTGACACATTGGATTAAACGTGAATTTTTGCATAATTAGTGCATAATCATTTGATATTTAATCATTTTCCACCCTGCAGGCCTAAGAGACTAACTCTCAAGGGTTACAAGCAATACTGGTGCAAATTTCAGGACACATCGATCTCCTATTATAAAAGTAAAGAGGACCGCTATGGAGAGCCCATTCAACAACTGAACCTGAAAGGTCATTTTTTAAATTTTATTTTAATTTTATTTTATCTACACACAATATTGCAACAGATGAAAGTGACTGAGTGAACTGAACATGCTGCAGTACAAAAAGAGAACAAAAATTAAGTTGAATAAGTAAAATTTGAATAATAAAACCTAACTGATACAGTAGATAAATCCCCTGGCCTTGTGAAGTCTTATGAAAAGAAAGAAGATTTAGCTTTGGTACTTTAATAAATTAAAGTCAGTGCATTATGCATGCTTTACTGTCAATGAGTCATTTTTGCATGCAGCCTCCCACACTGTGCTTGTACAACATGTGAATATGTTTTCACACCTCAGTCAAGGCTGAAAACAAAGTAGACACACTCATCAGTGTAATGAGGCCATGTTATCTGAAACACATCTGCTTCTCTTTAGGCTGTGAGGTTGCCCCTGATGTCAATGTAGCAGGCCAGAAATTCTGTATCAAACTCCTCATTCCTGCACCAGAAGGCATGAATGAAATCTACTTGCGATGTGAAAATGTACGTAACTGTCGATAACATTCATTTGTAATCTTTCTAATATGTTGATTTGCTGCTCAATCTTATCAGTGTTGAAAACAGTTGTGATGCAGAATTTTATTTTGTTTTTGTGAAAAGAATGATACATTTTTTTGTATTCCTTCATAAATAGTCCAAAAGAGCAGCATTTATTTGATACAGACAACTTTCTGACCCAAAACTTTTGAATGGTTGTGTACTTGCAAAGATTAACACATATTGTATTTATTTTTAAAAAAAATTAATTAATTGATTAATTTGTACTAACCTACCCCACTGAATCAGGAGAAGCAGTACTCTCAGTGGATGGCCGCCTGTAAGCTGGCATCCAAAGGCCTCACGCTATTGGACAGCTCGTATCAAAGTGAAGTAAAGAACATCCAGACGTTCCTTTCAATGCAGCGTTCCAACTCTGCAGCTCCCACGGCACAAACTGATGACAGCATCAACACACACAGCCTCGTCTCACCGAGATACCATAAGAAATACAAGCCCAAACAGGTAGAGTGACCGTGAAACTTGCCAGTTATTTCATGTTATACAATGTATTGCGATATCTGTTTCACTTCATCTCTTCAGTGTTTGTGTAGCCTTCACCTCTTCTTGTTCTTTTCAGTTAACCCCTCGTATCCTGGAGGCCTATCAGAACGTCGCCCAGCTCTCTTTGACGTCTGCCATCTTGAAGTTTCTGCAGATTTGGCAAGCTCTGCCTGATTTTGGTATTTCCTACTTCATGGTCAGGTGAATGGACTAACTTTAGAAGCACAAAAACATGGTCAGCTCATGATGTACCTTTTAAACAAGCTTGTATGAGTATGTTGTGGTATGTGGAAACACAAAAGCTTTATTTTATAATAGTCATCTTCACAATTCAATCGTTTCTCAGGTTTAAGGGCAGTCGTAAGGACGAAGTTCTGGGCATCGCTAACAACCGTCTGATCCGTATAGACCTGGGAGTCGGAGATGTGGTGAAGACTTGGCGTTATAATAATATGAGACAGTGGAATGTTAATTGGGACATACGACAGGTAGGTTTCAATAAAAGTATGATAAAATTATAATAACTGTGATACATTTAATATAAATGAAGGAGACTTTATTTTTGCCTTTCGAAATATGTCCCTGACTTACTATTTATCTTATATCATACACTAGCTTCATTCAGTCATTCATATCATCAATACCTGTCTCTATTCTAGGTGGCGATTGAATTCGACGAAAACATTAACATAGCATTCGGCTGTGTGAACGCAGACTGTAAGGTTGTGCACGAGTACATCGGAGGATACATCTTCATGTCCACTCGCGCACGACAGCAAAGCGACACACTGAACGAGGAGCTCTTCCACAAACTCACCGGTGGCCACGAGGCTCTCTGAGCACAAAACAGCAACTTACAGAGGAAAAAAAAACATTTCTGAAGCTACAAATGGAGGAAACTGATAGGAATTCAGTGTTAGCAGTGCACAGCAAGCAACTGTCCCTTACTTTTCTTTGTTTCCAACAAGACATCATTTAGTGATCAATATACAAGCATTTGAATTGAAACATGAATGTTTTCCACAACATGTTACACGCATCTAATGAGTCTGTATAAATCATCACAGTGCCTAATGACAAAATGAATGATTTCTGATATTTAAAAATATCTTACTGTAATGAATTTTGTCATAAAACACTTATTATTTAGCAGGGTGTCTGAATTTCTGCCATCTCATACGACTAACAGCTCAGGAAACCACTGTCTATCAATGTCTGACCAGATGATATTAGCCGCTAGTCTACAGCTCACAATTTCCTATCTCAGTCCAACAGAGTTTCAGTTACTTGTACCAGGGTTATTTTTAGATAGTCCTCGGTGTCATGCTTGGAGAGTTTAGTATTGAGTTAACAAAGTGCCATCTATGCATTGTCCTAATGAGTCCACAGCCTTGCTGATTCTCCATTATTCACAAGTATGAGATACATAATGTGTTGAAATATTGTAAATAATGTTAAGCATTATGGTACACCATTACTTTACACAATGAAAAATGTACTATTTGAGTATGTGTATGTAACAAACATGTTTTTGAGCTTCTAGTAGTAATTTGTAACTCCCTCTCATCTGAAAAAGACTTCAGATCCACCAGAAATGTACCAACATTTAAAGTGAGCAACATTTCTAAATTATTTGTAGGTTGAGTTTTTTTCCCCCTTCTGCATTTCAGTGTGTTTATCACATCAGTATCCATACTCACTGTGATTTCCTCATTTGTATTTATCTTTGATAAAAGTATGTGCCAAATCACAAATCTGCTAAATCCTTTCAAGCTAAAGAAAAATCTGAAGGAAAATGTAATAATAGGCTAATAGGCTGTTCTAACATCCATGGAGGAGAAAAGCAAAGTCTTTTTATACCCTTGTACAGCATTTTTAATTAAGAAGAATAAATAGTAGCATGTGAAAATGTTAAACTTCCTCAAACAGGTTTCTGAAACAACACCCACTGCTCAGTTCATTATAGGTGAGGGTTCGGCTGGAAGTTTCCAGTCTTGAGCACAATAATACTTCAGTCCAGCAGAGGGCGTCAGGCAGACAGGAAAATACATGCAGCACGTCGCAGCGAAGAAGACATCACCCGGAAGACGTCAACCGGAAGTGCGCATGTAACACGCTTGTAAACAACTCGCGAGCATCCGACGGATAAAGGTGTAAAAATATTATCGTTTTTTGAACTTCCCTAAACAGCAGGTAAATTAATACCTTATTGACTTAAAACTGACGTATGATCAATACTGCTTATCACTTTCCAGGTTTAATCAACGTCAAACACAAAAGTCACTGTAAAGATGTCGTAACCGTCTGGTGTCTGTGCTGATTATTCATCTCTAGTCTCTGTTACGGCAAATTTTGACCTTTTATTTTTTAGACTTCTGTTTTTGTGTGTTATCGGAAGTTTTTTTTTCAGATTCACATTCACTGTTTTCAGAGCTGATTTATTCCGAATTGATCTCTTTGTATGTAGGTGTAGCTGAAGATCATGTCGAAGGAGGAGGGTAACGTTAAAGTGTCGGAGGGGATCGTAGATCTCGAAGAGCCGAAGAAAATGACCCGAGAAGACTGGAGGAAGAAGAAAGAGCTGGAAGAACAGAGAAAATTAGGAAATGCCCCAGCTGAAGTTGACGAGGAGGGGAAGTAGGTTGAGCAGATGAACATAACACATGAGCAGGGTGCACTGAACTGTTCATTTATATATATAATGACTGTAATTTAAAAAAAGAATTACAGTGTTAAAGTGATTTTGTTTTTGTCATATATGCTGTAACGTTTTCCCTGACTGTAATATTTTCTTACCAGGGATATCAACCCTCATATTCCCCAGTACATCTCATCTGTCCCTTGGTACATCGACCCATCAAAGAGACCCACCCTTAAGCACCAGAGACCCCAGCAAGAGAATCAGAAACAATTTGCGCCCATCGGAGATTGGTATAAAAGAGGTGTACAAGAAGTAAGCACTCCCTCTACCCAAATAGCCATGAATTATTAATATAAAAGTAATTTAGTGTCTAATACTGTTTCTTATTGCCTCCCTGTCAACTAGAAATCCGTCACCACAAAATTCAGAAAAGGAGCTTGTGAAAACTGTGGTGCCATGACACATAAGAAGAAAGACTGTATGGAGGTAAATAGTTAATAATATGTGTTGCGATGATGTTATTATGTGTTGGTAAAAATCTGTCTTAAAGGGATAATTCACCCAAAAATGAAATTTTGTCATTAATTACTCACCCTCATGTCGTTTCAAACCCGTAAGACCTTCATTCATCTTTTTAACACAAATTAAGGTATTTTTGATGAAATCCAAGAGCTTTCTGACCCTGCATAGACAGCAAGGGTCCTACTACGCTCAAGGTCCAGAAATGTAGTAAGGACGTTGTTAAAATGGTCCATGTGACATCAGTGGTTCAACCGTAATTTTACAAAGCTACGAGAATACTTTTTGTGTGCAAAGAAAACAAAAATAATGACTTTATTCAACAATTTCTTCTCTCCCGGAACAGTCCTCTGCCATTATCGACGCATGTGCATTGCTTTCCTCTGCTTGTAAAAAAGGCACAGCACATGCACATTCTTTTTTAAATAATTTCTGTTCTTGTCAACTTTTTATTCATCAAAGAATCCAGAAAAAAAATGAATCACGGTTTCCACAAAAAAATTAAGCTGCACAACTGTTTTTTTTTTTAACATTGATAATATTAAGACCTGCTTCTTGAGCACCAAATCAACATAATAAGGATCATTTGACACTGAAGATTTCGCTGAAGTAATGGCTGCTGATTCAGTTTTTACATCACAGGAATAAATTACAATTTTAACAAACTTTAAAATAGAAAATTTTCAACTTCATTTAAATTGTAAATAATTTACAATATTACTATTTCCTGTTGTTGTTGTTGTTGTTGTTTTTTTATCAAAGAAATGCAGCCATGATTATAGCATAAGAGACTTTTTTCAGCGAAATTGAACATTTTTATCCCAAACTTGATCAGTATTGGTGTTCGTAACAAAAACGTCATGTTGCATTTTTGATTAAAGTTTGTGCAAAAATGTCTTTCGCAGAGACCCAGAAAAGTTGGAGCAAAGTATTCTGGTACAGGCATGGCACCAGATGAGCACCAACAGATTCAGCTCTCAATGGACTATGATGGAAAGAGAGATCGCTGGAATGGGTTCGATCCTGATGAGCACATGCGCATTGTAGAGGAATATGCAAAAGTTGATCTGGTAAGTCATGTTGTTGGATATTTTTCTGTATTTATGTTTATTTTATTATACAGATCGGCTGTTGATGCACACTCAATTAAGTTTTATTCTCAGCAAAGAGAATTTTTGCCTTGGACCATTGTCATACCTTTTCTTGGAAGGATCTTTTACTGTATAGGTAAAGCATGTCTAATTTTTTTTTTTTTCCCGTAACAGGCTAAGCGCACTCTTAAAGCTCAGAAACTCCAGGAGGAGTTAGCTTCTGGTAAACTAATGGATCATGCTGTAAGTATTCAAAATTAAATATTTTTTTCTGGGTGTTTTTCCACATTCCTTTTGTCATAAGCTTTTATTTACTACTTTAGTTCAACCAAATATTTTGTCTTATATCCAGAATTCAAGGAAGCATCTTGGTGATGATGATGCACAGGTATATGTCATATTCAGATGATTTTTTTAATATACATTGTGGACTATAAAATAAAACTCAAATCATAAAGCCACTTCACTCACTTAAACTTTTTTTTTTTTTTTTTTCCTCCCTTTTCTCCCCCCTCACCCTGTCCAGGACCACAGCAGTGAAGATGAGGATGACGACAAATATGTTGATGATTTCGACATGCCCGGACAAAATTTTGATTCCAAGAGACGAATCACAGTTAGAAACCTGAGAATCCGGGAGGACATCGCTAAGGTAAAAATAACCAATGAATGTTAATTAAAGGCATGACACTACTTGTTTTTGTTTTTTTTAGAAATACATATCATCTTATTTATCTGATAAGTAAGTCCCATTAATGTGATTAATAAGAGGAGAAATATCAGGATTAGTAGTAGCATATGATTAAACATTAATATTTTTACCACAGGGTGCTGAATCATGATTTTCCCAACTGTCTTATTTTACAGTACCTCAGAAATTTGGATCCAAATTCAGCCTACTATGATCCCAAGACTCGAGCCATGAGGGAGAACCCATACGCCAATGCTGGAAAGAATCCAGAGGAGTAGGAGCATTTCTCTACTTCTGTGCATGAAATCAAGGGAAATGTTAGGGAAGTTATAGGCTTCCTATAGAAAGCTTGCAGATTGTGTATTAAGTTGTGAGTTCACAACACATTATTCACCATTAAGCAAGGCACAAGGTGATCTAATTAAATACATTTACATTTATTCATTTAGCAGATGCTGTTATCCAAAGCGACTTACAATTGGGGAATACGTCAAGTGATTCATCTTAAAGAGGAAGTGACAGACACAGGAAGTGCTCGTAATACCAAGTTTCACGCATTGTTCAAATAAGTACAAGCTAAACAGGGAAAGATTAAAGAAAAGATAAGAAGATTCAGTCAGATAGTGATGAAAGAGGTGAGTTTTCAGCTGTCGCTTGAAAATTGTCAGGGAATCAGCATTCCGGATAGAGGTTGGAAGATCATTCCACCAGCCAGGAATGGTAAACGAGAATGTTCTGGAAAGTGATTTTGTGCCTCTCTGTGATGGCACCACAAGGCGTTGCTCACTAATGGATTTCAGACTTCTGGTGGGAATGTAGATTCATAAAATTGAGTGGAAGTAGGAGGGTGCTGATCCTGTGGCTGTTCTATATGCAAGCATCAATGTCTTGAACTTGATGCGAGCCATAACCGGCAGCCAGTGCAGGGAGATGAAGAGAGGTGTGACATGGGCCCTTTTGGGCTCGTTGAAGATCAGTCGTGCCGCTACATTCTGAATCATTTGTAAAGGTTTGATTGTGCATGATGGAAGTCCAGCTAGGAGAGCACTGCAGTAGTCCAGCCTAGAAATGACAAGTGCCTGGACAAGAAGTTGTGCAGCATGCTCATGCCTAGGAAGGCCCTGATCTTTCTGATGTTGTGCAATACAAACCTGCAAGATCGAGCAGTTTTTGCAATGTGGTCTTTGAGAGTCAGGTGGTCATCAAAGATTACACCCAGATTTTTGACCGAACTTGATGGGGTAGTTGTTGATGAACCTAGCTGGATGGTGAAGTCATGCTGTAGAGTCTGAGTGGCAGGGAAGACAAGAAGCTCAGTCTTTGCCAGGTTGAGCTGTAGGTGATGTTCTTTCATCCATACCGAGATGTCCGCCAGGCAGCCTGAGATCCGTGCAGCTACCGTTGGATCATTTGGTTGGAATGAGAGATAGAGCTGTGTGTCATCAGCATAGCAAGGATAGGAGAAGCCATGTGCCTGTATGATGGGTCCCAGTGATGTAGTGTATATGGAGAAGAGGAGGGGTCCAAGAACTGATCCCTGAGGAACCCCAGTGACCAGTTGGTGTGCTTTGGATACCTCCCCTCCCCAGGCCACCCTGAAGGACCTACCAGTGAGATAGGATTCAAACCAGTGAAGTGGAATCCCTGTGATGCCCAGTGATGAGAGGGTGGACAGGAGGATCTGATGATTGACAGTGTCAAAAGCGGCGATAGATCCAGCAAAATAAGAACTGATGATTTGGAATCAGCTTTTGCAATCCCCAAGGCTTCAGTAATTGACAGTAGCGCAGTCTCAGTTGAATGGCCACTCCTGAAACCTGACTGGTTAGCATCCAGATGGTTGTTCTGTGAGAGAAATAATGATATCTGGTTAAAAACAACTCGTTCAAGTGTTTTTGCTATGAATGGAAGGAGAGAGACAGGTCTGTAGCCACCTATAAGTGAAGTGTTTAATGTTGATTTTTTTTTTTTTTAGCTGTAGGGTTACCCGAGTCTGCTTGAATGCAGTGGGGAAAGTGCCTGTGAGGAGAGATGTGTTGATGATGTGTGTGAGTGCTGGTAAGGGGAGATTGCTTGGAGAAGGTGTGAGGGAATAGGGTCTAGTGAGCATGTTGTAGGATGTTCTGGAGAGGAGAAGTCTGGATAGTTCTGCCTCAGTGTATTGTATTGTAAATTGCTTTGGATGAAAAAAGTCTGCTAAATGCCAAAAATGCTGATGTGTTTAGCTTACTAAGCTGAAAAAATATATCACTATAAGTGATGTAAGTGTACATTTTTGAGTCACACCATCTTTGAGTGTCTGTTTCTGTAGTTGTCTCTGCCTGTCCTCAAAAAGATGTTTGGTTTGGCAGGGTGGGCTACGCTGGAGACAACTTTGTGCGCTACTCTGGAGACACCATTTCCATGGCCCAGACACAACGTGAGTATTCTTTATCAACTCCTACATAAATTCCTCTCTACCTGATTTTAAATGTGGGCTCCAGACTCTCAGTTCCTGTTGGCCTGACATTGTTTTGTATGCTTCCTCTACAGTCTTTGCTTGGGAAGCCTATGAGAAGGGATCTGAAGTTCATCTCCAGGCAGATCCAACCAAGCTGGAGCTTCTCCATCAGTCCTACAAAGTCAAAAAAGATGATTTCAAAGAGAAACAGAAAGAGAGTATTTTGGAAAAGGTACAGTTTAGAGTCTGTCTTTTTTTTTTTTTTTTGCACATAGCAAAATTTCCTCTTTCCCCTACTCTGCGTGCTGATGGTTTCATGTCGCAACTCTCTACAGTATGGTGGGCAGGAACACTTGGACGCCCCTCCGCGAGAGCTTCTGCTGGCTCAGACAGAGGAGTATGTGGAGTATTCTCGTCACGGGGCTGTGTTGAAAGGACAGGAGAAGGCTGTGGCCTGTTCCAAATACGAGGAGGACGTGCTCATTAATAATCACACGGTAAGTTACCTGCCACTACTGGAAATGTTACGTAACTGGACCAGTTACATAATAATGATTTTTTTCCTTTGGCTTTTGCAGTGTATCTGGGGATCATATTGGAAAGATGGTCATTGGGGTTACAAATGCTGCCTCTCGATGGTGAAGCAAAGTTACTGTACAGGAGAAGCTGGCAAGAAAGTTGCGGTGAGTATCAGATGTATCCATTACATGTAATTATGTTTCAAAACATTTGTTTTAAATTATTTCATCTTATTATTTGTTTTATTTTTATTATTTATAAATGCATAATATTTTTATCCAATTCAAATCTGCTCTAAAAACAAGTTTTCTGCTTATTTTTTCAGAACAATTCTTGTATTCCATTTGAAGACGATGTAGAGGAGGCCGACATGAGTAAAGAACCAAAGACTCTTTTACAGGTACATTAACAGCCGTCGCCTTTTTGTGATGTAATTCCAATGGAAGAACATGGCACGAAGATGATTGTTTTATACTAATATGCTTTTTATTCACAGATGCACCAGGAAAAAATGAAAGACAAGAAAAAGAAGAAAAAGAGCAAGAAACATAGAGATTCTGACAGCAGTGATGAGGAAGATGAAGCAAAAAAGAAAGAAAAGCTGAAGAAGGTGGGTGGGCTGTTCCTGCCACACAAACTCGTATCTTCATATTCAGATGTTTCTGTGCTCTACAAAGCCTATTGTAAAAGAAAATGCTGTGTCTTTCTGTGCAGGCATTGAGTGCGGAGGAGCAGAGGCTGAAGCAGGTGGCTGAAATGATGCAGCTCGATGAGAGGAAACGACCATACCACAGCCTAAAGGAAGTGCGTGAACCCACAGAGGAGGAGATGGAAGCCTTCCGCATGAAACGCTGCCGACCCGATGACCCCATGGCCTCTTTCCTGGGGCAGTGAATGAAAACACAGATGTCTTTTGTCACCGACCACAGAGATCTCATAGTCTCAGTTATTGTAAAATCTGTTATTGCTGACTCTGTGTTACAAAAAGACCACTGTTGTTGATTTAATAATGGGAAACATCCCATATTATTAGCACATAAAAGTCTGTTAGAAGTTTTCTCATCTTTTTGTTTTGCATAAATCTGCGTTTATTATAGTAGAAAATAAATCATATTTTCATAGTTATTTTTATTTTGATCTTACGTAAACATTGTTTTATTAATCTTTTAATTATAAATTGCCCAATAAATTACACGTGGGTTATGTTTGGTGAATTATCTGTTTTGATTTAACAAATATGTTCCATTCTACCTTTCCAAAGTATTTAAATGGATTCATAATAAAAATAACTTGACCAGTGGTTGACATTAAACATATGAACATGGCTATGTTTGGTTTTGTTATGCTTCCTAATCAACATATAATCCAAATCATTGCAAATCCTCAGAAGTGTTGAGAGTGTTTGATGTAAACAAGCGCATTTTACATGCATGGCTGCTTTTTTGTGGTTTTGTATAATATGATAATCTAAAGCTATTTTATTGGTTTTTGGGCTGCAGAAATATACTGTAACAGTCTGACAAGTTTTCAAATGAATCTCCTCCCCCAGTTCGTTCAATTACATCATGTATGAACTATCTGGCAGAGCACGTCCGTGCTAAAACTGGGTGGATGCTTGCAAAGTTGTGTGGAGGACATGTAAGATACAAATCGATTCATAATCTTGTTTATATTCTCCGCATTTGACTTTGCGCTTTTGCCAAAAGAGCTGCCGGACCTTTGCATTGCAACTGCAATCTCATTCTTCTGGTGAGGATTTTTTCTAATGCATGCTTTGAATTTGTTGTATAATTGTGCTCTGTGGTCTGTTACTTACATTACTGCCTAAATAAAACTGTTCACTAATAAATCAAGTTACAACCTGCATTATTCACGACCTGCATGTATATAATTTGATTTATGGTGCTTGTTTCTGTGCATGACTCTGTATATGTATATACAGGAATTCCATGGAAATTCCCCACAACAAAAATCTGGCCCCATCTGCTCTGTTTGCAGGCACAGCTGCATCATGCATCAGTTACCGCTGGCTGTTTGCCTGCTGTCTCTGTTCTCTGTGTTGACTGTAGACTCATCCAAGAAGGGACGCAACTACACCATACATTCATCGCAGCTTAGCTGCAGTTTGCCAGGCCCTCAGGGTCCTCCAGGGAGTCCAGGTGCAGCAGGCCCCAATGGTAACATAGGCAGGATGGGGATGCCAGGTACTGATGGCCAGGATGGGAAGGATGGTGACAAGGGACAGAAGGGAGAGAAAGGTAAAGCATATGATCATGTCTGCTGCAGTTATAATGCCATTAATAAAAAATAACATTCAAAGTATTAAAATATATTTCATTTCTATAAAATGTGACCCTGGACCACAATACCAGTCTTAAGTCGCTGGGGTATATTTGTAGCAATAGCCAAAAATACTTTGTATGGGTCAAAATTCATTAGGACATTAAGTAAAGATCATGTTCCATGAAGATATTTTGTAAATCTCCTACTGTAAATATATCAAAACTTAATTTTTGATTAGTAATATGCATTTCTAAGAACTTCATTTGCATAACTTTAAAGGTGATTTTCTCGATATTTATATATATATTTTTTTTGCACCCTCAGATTCCAGATATTCAAATAGTTGTATCTCAGCCAAATATTGTCCGATCCTAACAAACCATACATCAATGGAAAGCTTATTTATTCAGCTTTCAGATATATAAATCTCAATTTCAAAAAATTGACCCTTATGACTGGTTTTGTGGTCCAGGGTCACAAATATTAAATTATATTATTTTTTATATATATATATTTAACTTTGGTTTATATTATTTGTTTGTTTGTTTTTTTATCTGTAGTATCTCTTTATAGCTCAAGGTCACATTAAAAATATATAAAAGTATAAATATGAAATCACATTTGGACAAACAATGAAAATAAAATAGGTGAGTTATTTCATAATACATGAAAAAATAAGTAAATAAAGTAAAATAAATAAATAAAGACACTAAAGACATTTGTGAATTTTATTCTCAAATGTTAGGGGAACAGGGCCGTCCTGGGAACCCTGGAAAACATGGACCACAAGGACGTCCAGGGCTTGTTGGGAAGGCAGGGTCAAGGGGCCTTAAGGGGGTGCGAGGGGCACCTGGCGTGTCTGGAGTCTCAGGAATAAAAGGAGAGATGGGAGATGTGGGGGAAACCGGCAACCCTGGAGGCTGTGACTGTGGAGCAGAGGCACGATCTGCTTTCTCAGTAGCAGTAACCAAGAGCTATCCCAAGGAACGTACGCCCATTCGCTTTAACCGGATTTTAATGAACGAGGGTGGTCATTACAATGCCACCAGTGGCAAGTTTAACTGTGCAATTCCTGGTGTGTATTACTTCACATATGACATCACTCTGGCTAACAAACATCTGGCGATCGGACTTGTCCACAATGGCCAGTACAAGATCAGAACATTTGACGCCAACACAGGAAACTATGACGTGGCCTCAGGATCAACAATACTTAGATTGCAAAAAGGAGATCAGGTCTGGCTTCAGATCTTTTATTCAGAACAAAATGGACTGTTCTTTGATCCATTCTGGACTGACAGCCTTTTCACAGGATTTCTCATTTTTGCTGATCAGGCTGCTCCAAATGAGGCAAATATGATGGCTAATTCTGGATCATCCTGATTGAACTTTACATTTGTTAAATATTCATTTTATTAGATGGCCCCAATAATCTGTGTTTACAGATATATAGAAACTAATTCAGAATTTTAATAAATACTATAATAAGATATAAATAATACTAAAATAACACTGAATTAAAAAATAAAACAAGACTGAAAAAAGCACACTATAATTGAACAAATTAATCTGAATAAAGATGAAAATAGTAATAAAGATAATCTTTTCGATTTTTGCTGATCAGGCTGCTCAAAATGAAGTGAATATGACGACCAGTTCTGGATCATCCTGACTGAACTTTCTATTTGTTCCATATTTGATCAAATAGACCCCACTAACCCTGTGTTTACAGATCCACCACATCAATATTAGAGCAAAACAAAACATGGGACATGTGGAAGGATTACCAGACTTATAAGAAATAAATCATTATTAAGTATCAAAAAACATTGTTATGTCCCAATTTATTCCTTATAAATTATGAAAAACTATTTTCTTATACGTTTTTTTCAACTTTGACCTCAGGCCTCTAAAAATCAGAAAAATCTTTTACCCCCAGGGACTACTCTATGACGTTAGATACACATGACCTTTGATCTTCTACAAGACTGTTCTGTTATTTATTTATTTTTTTTCGTTTCTATTGTTTATTTACTATTCACATAATCTGATCTTGTATTCTACTACAGTTCAAAGGTTTAGTAGACCTTGTCCACGCTGTCACTGGAGATTTGTGAAACCCTCCTTTTGAAGTCCGAAAATAGCAGCCAACCATGCTGCTGCAATCACCTAATCAATATAGGTTCATGGGCAAAAGCACTTTGTACAAAAACAGTAGAGCAGTTGTTGAGCCTGTGATCACTCATGTGATCAGTAAAAGTTAAGTAATGATACTATATGCTTATGCGATATTTGTATCATATTGCAATCTGGCCCTCATATCCCACTGCAGTATCTTTTTAAATGTGCATATTTTAGCTGA
>JAFVLL020015894.1:0-45830 GCA_021397915.2 Tor tambroides | reverse complement strand
AAAATATATATATATATATATATATATATATATATATATATATATATATATCTATATCAACACAAACTTACGAAGTGCACCTTTAAAGGAAAAGCCATTAGTCAGTTTCTGTCTCTTAGAGGAACTTTAAAAATACTGCATGCTGGGACAAGAAAAAAAAATACATCAAAAGAAAAATAGAATGAACTTCGAAGCAAAGCATGAATGCTAAAATGATGTTGTTTTGTGTCTTAAGCATGAAGGCCACTGTTGTCTTGATGGAGTCTCTGAGTGCTTGGTTTATTGCACTGAGTGTAAGTTCTCTTAGTTGGCCTTTTTGTCTGGACTATATAAATGTTTATCACTCAACATGATTTACCTTCTGCAATTAATTGCTTTCTATTTTAGGTGCTATCTCAGAACATTTTGCTTTCTGAGACTGCTCATCTTAAAATCGGTGTTCCAGAAAACTATGATGGTATTTTCCCATGGTACCTCACCAAGGTGAGTTCTTTCTGTAAGGAGGACAAAATGACTTTGGAAAGTTGACATATTAGTAGAAGCTTTAGCCTGGCTTATATTGGGTATGTCCATAGTAAAGTAAAATAAAATAAATTATTATTATTATTATGATTATTATTATTACAGGCTTAGTTGAAGCAGGTAATCCAGTACCTGAGACTGTGAGACTGGTAGATGTGTAGACAGATGAAGAGGGGAAGGGCTATGAAGAGCTGAGAAGGTTAAGAGGAGTGTTTTGCACTTAATACAAGACGATACAGGTTGCCAAATTGTCTAGCTGTGTTTGTTGTTGTTGTTGTTGTTGTTGTTGTTGTTGACTGGACTGGTGAAAAGGGCATTTCAAGTAATCAAGACAGGAGATGATGAAGGCATGTAGAATGCAAGCCTCTTACGTATTACGTGTGGTGCGGAGGTGTACCGTTGTTTAGTCTAGACAGACGAACTGATGTAATTTTCAAAAGTGTGCGGATGTGACACCAAGGTTCTGAATATTTCAGTAGGCTAAGAATTTTAATAAGCAGTTCTGACTTACTAGGCGACACATTGTCAGATATGGTGACTAAAATGCCACTGAGTGAAAGAAATTGTTGTGTATGTTATTTATAGACTGAATTTAGATGGTTAAAATGGACAGTCCTTGTGTCGTGTTGCGAATGACTAAAGAGTTCTGCGAATGTATTAATGACTGCTTCTAAGAGCAACATAGAGAAAGGACTGAAAAGGCAGAGCATTGAACATGCCATTCAATAAACCCTACATCCCACTTCCCAGAGCACTCAGAACTCAAGGTGTAATTATGAGCATGCATTCACGCACAAACCAGTCGTCACCAGACTAAATATGGTGCTCCTGTACAATGCCTTACTTCAAACCTTGTGTCAGACATCTTTACCAGATGTCGTTGAGTAATAGCCCGGTTGCTCTCCAAAAAGCTTTTCACTTTGACACTGTAATTGGCGGCATTTCTGAAGGACAGTTTGGGTCCTAGTGCTTCTCGCTCATCATTTTCTGCATTTGACGCCATGCTATCAAAACAGTCTCTGTTCAGTGTCCAAATCAAGTATAATGGCCTATAGTGAGCGGGTGGATAATTACACTCTCCCTGTGTGATCACTGAAAGAACGGAATGATGGCTACATAATATTTGTTTAGGCTTACAAAAATAAGTGACAAATGAGGTCTGATGTTTTTTGTGTGCTTTTTTTTAGCTCTAGCTGAGGATTGTGTTCTGGCTGCAGGCGCCACAGATAGAACTGATCAATTTTTGCTAGCTTTTTTACCACAGTCAATCAAAACAACCAAGCATGGGTTTAAAAGACTGTTCCCTGGATATCCTGTGCAGCATTTCAGATTGAACAAGGGGAAAGGCGAGCTACAAAGTGCCACGCGAGTCATGCTGTGTGCAATTAGCACTTCAATCAATCTTTACCTATCCTAATAAACACTCACTGGCATGCTATTTGAAATATGCTAGGCAAGCATAGAAAAAAATATTCAGAGATACATTCCAGGAACTAGACAAAAGAATTACAATTCACTGGCCAGGAAGATGGAAATTTTTGGCATGACACTGACTTCTCAGATTTGTGTGCTATTTAAGATATGTGACTACATGCACACTGTACCCTGTATTGGATGTGCCAGTACTGAGCACAGAGCATTTGGAGCCTCATGCCCAGCTTAATTCTGAATCTCTATGTGCATGGTGTCAGCCACTGAGCCACATAACTGCTGTCAACAGCAGCAGCCATGTTCATTCACAGTCATTTAGAAAATGGTCAGCCAAACGTCATTACTGTCTCACTACTACACAACCAGTGTTTACACTAACAGCCATTAATGTGCTCTTCAAGTGCTCTTTTTCGTAAATATCATAATTGTGAGTTCCGAGCACACAAATGACCAAGCCAAGTTATATATTTACAAGTGGGAATTTGTATTTACTAGATGGTACATGAGGTGCCGCGTTGTGACGTTGGAAGGAACATGCCGATTTGAAACATGGCAGATATGGATGATATATTTATAATCTATAAAGAGATCAGAAAGCAAGTGAACAGAAAGCAAGTCTGTAGTGAATGGTGTTTATTATTCAACTTTCACGGTTTGCTTCACATATAGGCATAGTTGTGATACCCTATACAGTAAGTAAGCAACAGAAATTAATATTTTCAAAATATATCATTCTGAATTCTGCGGTTATTATGTTGGTTTATTGCTCACAATATAATTCATTTGTTTTGTTTAGGGTACTTCCATGTTATGTTTCCAACTTGAAATCACGAGGTCATTGTAAAGAACACCTGACTCTGAGTTTCCCAGCATGTGCACTTGAAGGCAGCAAAATGCGGTCACCGTGATTTAATCAAGCAGCTCGTATCATCAGCCAATTAGAATGTAGCTTGTTTAACTTTTCCACATAAAGTAGCTTCTGTAGCCAGATAACTGGTTCAATTATGGCTGCATAATTAATCAAAAAAACAAAAATGTGATTATGATTACGGCTCCCGCAATAAAATAACTGTGAAAAGTGTCAGATAAACCAGCATTCTGTTCAAATATAGTACCACTGCGGCAAATGTTATTTTCAACAATGTGCTATTTTGCAGAGTGGAACATTGTAACTAATTACAGAGCGCATTTGGCCAGTCGGATGCATTTGAATGTCACCTGCTCAAAATGCCAGTTTTGTTCAGGGCAGACACTTTTATTGTTACCAGCAAAGTACAGACATAATGTAAATAAGGTATACTTTCTGTAGACAGCTTTATTGACTGTTAATGGATTTTTTTTTTCTTTTGCAAGAGTGCAGAACTGAAGTGATTCATAGCTTCAGTGATTATAAAGGGAATGTTTTTGTGCATGTCTGCATACAAACTATTCACTATTTGAAAAGAAAGTTTTTCATGCTGTTAAAAAGAAGTTGGCCATCTATACACTGCTATACACATCTATACACTAAAATTTAGGCACTGACAACCAAAGAAATGACACCAATACAAAGTAGCATTCATGTGAAAATCTAGTGATTCTTTTAAAAAGATATCAGGTGGTTGAGCATATCAGACCTGGTAAAGTCCTTGGTGGAGTGGGCAGGGTTTGTTTTTTTTTTGTTTTGTTTTTTTTGTTCTTTTTAATGTAGATATGATGTCTATATCGTTTAGAAGGGTACACTGATATGGATATTTAAATATTGTGTTTTTATATACTAATCATATTTTGATTTTACAGTTGCTAGATCTCCCCCTGACCTATTCTGATTTGACTGTAAGTGGTGACGATGAAGGGATTTTTGGGGTGGAGTCAGGATTCCTGTACGCCCTTAAACCTCTGGACAGAGAAAAGCAGCCGTCTTACTCCTTGCAGGTGCAGAATCATAAAGGAATTTCATTTGTTTAAAACCAATCAATAAAGAAATGTTCATTTGTCTTAGACCCATATTTAATGCAAGTTTCTATAATGTAAGACTTGTTTTTGTCATTCATTCTTTTAACATTGGCCTAAATTCAGCATTGACTGCTATAGCACATGGCTTCTTGAGTGTCTCCCTAATGCTCAAATGAAACATATGCCACTCAGTTCAGTTTTCAGCATGCAAAAATCCACGTTAATTACATCTGGTGGCAGCCCAAAATAACAAATGCTGATGAAAACTGCTAGCCAATGAAATGTGAAGCAAAAAGGTTTGAGCTCTAATAAGACATGCTGCTTGAGTGCTTTGACCTGATTGTTTTTTCCCAGGTGTCCTTCACAAAGTCCATGCACACTCAGAGCTTTACTGTCGAGGTGTGCGTCATCGATAAGAACGACAACGTGCCGGTGTTCTTGGAAGAGAGCATGAGAGGCAGCGTGCAGCTGAGGCTTCTCAAAGGTGGGTGGGAGAAGAGCACAGCAGGCCTGCGCCAGAGAACTTCCTTTGCTTGATGCTCATCCTAATTGCCTTGACTTTTTCTTAAATTCTACAGGCGTGCAATGCTAAATGAGATAAACTGTTAGTCTGAGTGTCACACATTTCTTACGCCACACCATAAATTAGAGTAGCGTAGTAGCTCTTCTAGAAATAGCTTAGTGTGGCATAATTGAATGGGTTTTTTTTGGGGGGGGGGGGGGGGTTCCATAATGAGACACATGAAGAGTTTTATATTTCTATTAGATGTAAGGACAAGCTGTTTTACTTGTACATCATCACTGTGATGAAATGCCCTTGAATCGATAACACTCACATTCTTGAATGTTTTCTTAGAATTGCTAACAGAGATTGGAGTGAATAACAAGACCAAATTGAAAATGCTTTTGCTCAGTAATGCTCAGAGATTACTCATCTCTTATTTTAGAACATCACAATAAAGAGACTCATGTACTCATGACCTCAGAGGCTTCATACTAAGGAATAAAATGAACATACTTAAGAAGAAAATGTTGATAATGATTCAACATCTGTGTCACTGCAGTGAAGTCATCCTCTTATGTTGAATACACATTGGCAATTATTTGAATATAGAACATCGATAATGACCTGTGTTGAATGTCAGGCTAGTTGTGAGATTGTAAGCAGTTTTGCAATCACTTGATTGCAATCAAACATTAAGAACAGGGCAATTAAAGAAAGTAGTATGTATTCTGGTTTCAACAAAATGACACTCTATAGCCAGCTGTCGACTCATGCCAATAATTACAGAATTATTTTCTGTGGTAATCAACAACTTTAGTTTGACATGTTGCGCAGTATATAGCTAGTCCCATTCCTCCCTCTTCTTGCTGTCGTTTCCTGTCTCTGTTCACACTGTATATATTAATAAAATGATATAATTTTAAAAAAAAAAAAAAAAAAAAAAAGCTATTTTTGAAATTCAGTTCTGTTAATATGCAAATAACCACCATTTGCTCGTCAAAATCTAAATGCGTCAGTTCAGTCGGTTCATGTAGATTGTGATAAATAATTCTGATGTGTGTGTGTGTGTGTGTGTGTGTGTGTGTGTGTGTGTGTGTGTGTGTGTGTGTGTGTGTGTCATTGTCACAGGAATCCCGTTCATGCAGGTGGAAGCGCTGGACCGAGACGACAGAAACACCGCCCACGCGGACCTGCGTTTCAGTCTTCTGGACCAGATACCACGCATCCCTGCCAGCCACATGTTCTCCATCGATTCCATCACTGGAGAAGTGTCCCTTACAGAGGATGGTAATAAACTACTGCTTGTGTGACTATGCATTACATCAGTCAGTGTCTCCGAAACACCATGCCAATTGCATCAGTCAATCAAATCCTGAAAAGCCATAGAATAATATCTCCTTTCTTGTGAATTCTGTACTAGTGCCCTCATGCTTTTTTAGTGTCTTGGTGTAAATTAAAAGACAGTATCCCTTCTCGTCTCCCTTCACTCCTCTCAGCCCAATTCCACCATGAAATCAGCTAATAACTCTCTCTCTTTCTCTCTTTCACTCAGCCAGTCCAATACGCTCTGCTTATTGCATTGTTAAATCAGCTGTTAACAACATTGCCCTTTGTTTTTTTTAAAAAAACATGGCCGCTAAATTAAAATGATTTTGAACCAGTGCCAAACCTCAGAGCCAGAAAAGAAAGATGGTTAATTTGAATGAGTCACCGAGAGCCCGAGCCATCAGGTCAGCTCAGAGGATTCTGGTTCAAATATAACCAGAGCAGCCTGGCATTAGCTCAGAGAGAGATAAAAACAGAGGCTTAATACACTCAGAGAGTGTACACTGTGTTTTCATGAGGCAGTGAAGGCAATAGATGGTTTTGCAATGAAGGTCTTTACTGCTGCCTTTGAGTTGCTCACAGGGTGATATACCTTGTGCTAAACACTCCTGAGAAATAAACTGGAATGGTTAGGTGATTAACAAAACCTGCAGCTGAATTTAAAAAAAAAAGAAAAAGATTTTTATAGTTCAGTTACCCTCAAAGACCTGAAACTGTGCAATTGAAAAACATTTAAATTGTTTATTGTGTATCCATTGTGTTGAATTGCAAAACTTTTTCTGTTATTGAGGGAGGAAACATGTAAATTTAGGGGCAGGTTTGATGGTATGGTAAGGTGCAAAGTGTAGGTAGGTTCAACAGTGTAATTATAGATGTAACTACAGAAATTAATTATAGATGTAATTACAGGATGGTGTTTTCAAATAAGTGCAATGTAAAAACTTGTATGTACACAATAAGTACATTGTATCAAATATTGATTTAAATATGTACATAATACATAGTAGTTAAGGACATTTAATATAAAGTGGATCCATATATTACAATAGAAAATGCAAGTTTAAAATTGTAGTAATATTTCACAATATTACTGTTTTTGCTGTATTTCCAATCAAATAAATGCAGCCTTGGTAAGCACAAGAGACTTCATTCAAAAATTTACTACATATTTTCCCTTTTGATCTTTGTGCTTCAGCTGTGTGTGTGTGTGTGTGTTTTTTCTTTAATGTGTCCATCAGGTGCCTCAACTCTCGATCCAGAAATGTGTGGCCGCTACAAGCTGTCTGTGATGGTACAGGACATGGCCGGCAAGGCCAACGCTTTCTTCTCCACTGGAACTGTGTTAGTGGAGGTGACTGGGAACGCATGGGCCTCACCTGACCCTGTGAGACTGCAGGAGAATCTGCCTGGACCATATCCCATTCCAATCTCACAGGTATGACAAAAGCAGAGGACTCTAGGAGCACTGACGGCATGAGATAGATATCCTGTGTGTGTATATATATTAACATAGGGGAGTCTGTTTTATATTGCATTCATCCTCTTCAAAGGCGAGTGTGGCAGCATCCCACAATTTCACATGGCTTTCATCATGACATGACCTTTTGCTTGATGTTCAGAATTTATATTAGTCACGACTCACTACCATCGTAACATACACTCACTGTCTATGAAACACCTGATGCCATGATAGTGGATGTGGGGTATCTACTTTCTACCTCTTAGCACTTATGTTTAGTTCATTTTGCATCTATTTCCACAGCAAAGTTGAGATCTTTTATAGAAAATGTTGTAGTAAGAAATGCTGGGAACACTTTAGTATAGGGACCAATTCTCACTATTAACTAGTTGCTTATTAGCCTCCCTATTATTAACATATTGGCTGTTTATTAATACTTATAAAGCACATATTCTGCATGACCATATTCTACATCTACATCAAATTCTACATTTCCCAACCAGAGCTATATGTAATCAAGCAGGGTGGAAGATTTCTATGTTGCTTTTTTTAATCTAAAACTTTAAATTTAAATGTAAATCTATTAGGAAGAGATTACAAGAAATAATCATGATTGCAAGTTAGTTCCTGTGAATGACATTTGTAAAAGAATGTTTAATAACTTATCTTAATATAAAAATAACAATCGTAATATAAGATATAAGCAATATTATCTTAATACAAACTATGCTGTATTGGAACATTGGATTGATATTGCATTGTACTACATTTAAATGAATTTAGTCAGATAAGAGTCAGATAAGGAACAATAATACGTGTGCTACAGTATGTGTGTGCTGGGTCTGACTTGATTTTTTTTTTTTTTTAAATGGGAAAAGCCTTTTCTCACCCACTCGTGTGTGCTCTGATGTGCGTGTGGGTGGCTGGAGTTTCACTGGTTATGAAACAGATTAGTGGTCATAAAAGACTCAGAGTCTGCGAGTCGTGCATTTCTCTCATCGCAACACTGCAGGACAACATCGGCTGTGCTCTCCTCATTTCATCCTTCTCCATTTTTCTATTTTTAAAACACCATAGAAATAAACCTAAAAAAGTTGATCTCAATCCTCTTAACTCCATGTGTTCCTACAAAACACTTTTGGTATTTCAGATAAAGAGCTTTGTTTGATCATAATGCTTAGTGGATGACTTGAGCTTGGGATGTCAGCTTTGTTTGTTTGCTCTCACTCAAATCCACCAAATACAGGGGTGACACAATTCAGGAGAGCAGCTGAACCAAGCAGCTACACATTCTTCATCCCCATTTCATCCATATTGTGTTTAGCTGATGCTACAATAGTGCAATCACATTTTTCTCTCCTTTTTTCTTTCAAATTGACCCTACATGACAAATCACAGCTCAAGAGTCACAATTTACTGTTCGTGACTGAGTGTGTATTAGAGACAGATAGGCTGACAGCAGAAGCATTTTGAATTGCCATGTTTAAATCAAGTCTGTGGAGGATGTTCAGCTTCAGGCTGAAAAAATGGCATTGTTCCAGTAAATCTGTGATCCGTGATACACTGTAGTTTATTTTGAAAGATGCTGGTGTGCTTTAAAAATGTCTTGCTTAAACACGCTTCAGGGTGCTGGGATTTCACTGTGCTGCGTTTTAATGAAGTTCTAAACAAAAGTTCAGGAGAAGCCTGATCATTTTGTCCTTCACACAAGCGTCTGTAAGGAACCACCTAATTGTGTCCAGTTCAGGGGGTTATCGCCAGAGTCACTGCTACTGGAGTTCTTTAAAAGTGGGTGGATTCTCATTGACTAGCTTATTAGCTGAAACAAAAAAAATCAATCTGACAATGATTACAGTGATACTGACATGGAAGCTTAAAATAATATAAAATAAATAAATTAAAAAGGTAGGTGACTTTATATCTCACAATTCTGTCCATATTTCTCACAATTCCGAGTGTATATCTCACAATTTCCAATTCTGATATAAACTCTAATATAAACTCAAAATTGTGAAATATAAACTTTTTATTTATTTATTTATTTTAAACTGAATTGCAAGTTGTAAACACAGAATTGCAAAGAAAAGAAAATAATTTTGAGCTTATAACTTGCAATTTCACTTTTTTCCCCCTCTGGTTATCTAGTGCTGTCAAACGATTAATCGCGATTAATCGCATCCAAAATCAAAGTTTTTGTTTACATAGTATGTGTGTGTGCTGTTTTTCAAAATATATACTGAATGTGTGTGTATTTACATATACATAATAAATATACACAGTACACACACATATATTATGTAAATAAAAACTTGGATGCGATTAATCGCGATTAATCATTTGACAGCACTAATATATCATCCTTGGTGTTCAACACAACAAATGTTATTTATCAAATCTCGACTTAAAAGTTTTCTGTCTCTTCTCTTTTTTTTCATTTATAAGCATAATATATGGCTGCATCATGGATGAGCTGTTTTTCTACTTCTTTTTTTTTTACACTTTGATCAGAGATTTACTCCTATGACTCAGTGATGGAGCATTTCCAAATCAGTAAGACTTGAGGAGGAGGAGCAGAAGCTACAACTATCATCATAGACACAAGAGTGACTGAGAACGTGATCAATTTAATTGTTAGCCCGCTCGAGTGTCAGGGACACCTGCATGATTATAGAATGATATTTGACAGATGTGATTAAATGATTTCATCTAATCAGATAAAGGGTGAGTGTTTTTTTTTTCCTCATGATCGCAAGAAAACCAAACAGAAGGAAAATATTAATGGCCTCCTATAGGGCTCCTCAGTGTGCATGGATGGACAACAATATATTTTCAACATCCAACTGTTAACACTCTCTCTTGTCAGTCCACAGCACTGAACATCAAAGGCTTGAACACGAGACTCGTCCTAAGAGGATTCTATCACTTCTGTCAAAAACAGGCCTTGGAAACTAAATAGATGACATCACCTTAGTTGGTGCTCGCCATTTTTAGAACAGCAGGACGACACGCATTAATCTCTTCAAAGCTCTGCTCTTGACGGTTCATAACAGTGTGGGCAGGTCATCTGTAGAGAGGCCCGCTGATGTATACAAAGTGCTTGAGTTTAGAGAGCCATCTCCATAACAAACGGTTGGAGGGCGAGGTATTGAGGAGATACACATGGGTCCTCTCCTTCTTCGGTGCGTTTCCACACCCTTTCCAGGACCGTTTGCATCATTTGTCGCAGCGCAGTGGAAAATCCCTCCATCGTGAGGGCAGCTGGTTTGTTTTGGCAGGTGCCGGCCTCACCGCACTTATCAGTAGTGCCTAAACATGCAGGGTTTTCCTCAAACATTGTATCTCATCATTGTTTAAATCTGATGTCTAAGCCGTTTGGATGGTGCCGTCACAGATGCTGGTGCCGTCACATTGTATAAAGAAAGCAATCTTGATTCTAACATCAGCCTTTGGGTATACACGTTCATTCAAGTTAACTACAGTGAAATTGATTGGTTATGTTGTGTGTGTGTGTGTGTGTGTGTGTGTGTGCGTGTGTTTGCAGGTGAAGTGGAGTGGCAGTCCAGTTGAGTATAGTCTTGAGGGAGAGTTCCCAGAAATGCTCTTCACTATCAACAGGGAAGGAATCATTTACCTAAATGCCCCTCTGGACAGAGAAACACAGGACCAGGTAAAAGATAAAAACTTCTCTCATACTTTTATAGTACTAAATCTGCAAAACCCTGTCTGAATGTTATGAAAAGAGAAACTCTAATGTGCAATAGTTAAACTCTTATGTAATTTTGTTGTTTTGCTTTTGCTAAATATTTAAATGATACGTGAACAAGAATGAGAGTCTGGTGTTGCGCCAACCCCATTTTTACACTCCAGTATTATTTATTGATGCTAATTTTTATCCATTTATATTTATTTCTTTAAGAAAATAGTCCAGCTGGGATGTTAATGTTTGAGCCGAGTCCTGGTTGCCAGTGTTGTGTTTGAGTCATTAATACAGTTGCGTTCACACAAATTTGAGTTATTTACGATAGTGACAGCCCCATTCTTTAACCGAACTCACACCAGTAAATTTACAGAACTCATAACCAGTTGTCTGTTACGTTATACAGTGCGATAGAGCCCCTCTGCGGCATGTTGTGGCTTTTCATGTATGGTTTTGATAATATTCAGAGATGCAGCTATGAGCTTTGTGTCATCTGAAAGTTTAGATCCAGTCACCGTCCTTTACCAGAGCTACTCCAGACAGTTTATTTGGTCTGTGTGTGACTCAAATCCCCTCCTTACTAAGGTATAAAGTTTAAACCTCCTGTTGATTAATTAATGTGGAACGCTTCACTTGAACTGTTGTCGTGTCACATATGATAAGACTTTGCAGTTTTGGATGTCACCATCTTTGATATTTACTTTAATCACTGTCACTATTGTTAAAGGTGATCACAAATATAATACAAGCTTGACTTCAGTTGCACATTCATACAGACAGCAGCCTCTATCACGAACAGAACATTTCAAGACTCACACTGTTGCACTGAATGCAGTTCCCAAACACTGACAGCGTGAATGTAGCCTAAATGTCTTATGATGTTCCAGTATAAATATGTCTGCTGACTAGAGGTTCCCTGCCATCAGATAACTAGTTACTTTTTCACATTTTCAAATGTATAAGTAAGCTTTTGGATGTACCCAACAGGTGTTTTAGACAGAGAGAAAAACAAAACAAAACATGTTTTCCATACGTTCCTATTTTGTTTTAAATAATTTTTATATTCAATATGTAGTACATTTGGGATTTCAGTAAGCGAGCATGATTTCTTTTCATCATGTATACTCCAGGCCACAGATGACTACAATACATCAGCAGATGACATACTGATTTATTTGCAAATGAGAATTCACAAGAATCCCTTTTCCCTTTTAGTTTCATATTGACATTGTGGTAGAGAGGCCAGATGGCAGAGAGATTGCTAAGCCTGTGGAGCTTCGAGTGATGGTGGGGGACGCCAATGACAATAGGCCCACGTTCCCACAGATGCAGTACCACACTGTGGTCAAGGAGCTTGCGACTAAAGGTTAAACACACACATACGCACACACTAAATAATTGCTATTTAAATACTAAAATAAAGCAGGTTTAGTGAGTGGTTTGATCTTCTGCTCACAGGTACAGAGATTCTCACAGTCCAAGCAGCTGACAACGACGATCCGAAAACTGATAACGTGCGTATATTTTATCGGCTGGTGGGCCAGATGCCTGAGACTCCCCGTAATTTGTTCCGAGTGGACCGGGACTCGGGAGTGATCACGGTGCAGGCGGACAGCATGGAGGGCACCGCTCCACAATACACACTCACCATCACGGCAGAGGACGCTAAAGGTCGACGCATCCCCAACACTGCTCAATGCTGAATTAGTCTAGTAGAATGGCACCATGTAATTAAAAAGGTGTCAGTTTGTGCAATTTTCTCTGATTGGTTTGTTTGATTAGAGATGCCTTTTTTCGGATTTCACTTTGTGATGCTCAAGCATAATTTCATACAACACTTGAGGTAGTTACTGTAGTTATGCAGCATGATGGAGCTGCTATAAGTGATCTCTGTAATTTTATGGACCCAACTAATGGCTCTGAAAATGTCACTTCTTTCCACACACAAAGTGTGACTAGTGTGTCAGCTGACATAAATAATATGCCATGTAGAATCTGATATGCTGTCACACAGTAACATGAGATCTTGCAAGACTTTTTATGTCACTTGATATTAATGGCAGTCAACAGAACTAACAATATTGTTATTAATAGATAATCAATATGTTCTCTGACTTGTTTCTCAGGACTAAACAGCTCCTGCACTGTCATAGTCAAAGTTCTGGATGAAAACAATAACCCACCAATCTTTTCCCATCATGAGGTATGGACTGTGCACTACTGCTATGTCTCTGTTATATAGTATTTTCAGTTTTGTGGTTGAGATCAATTCCCTTTAGACACTGTTGATGTTTTTCCTGTCACCTCAGTTTTTCCCTCCTTATCTTTATCTGTTAGTGTGTGTGTGTGTGTGTTTGTACAAGACCTGTGTTCTAGAAAATGTGATTTACAGAGACAGATGAGATAAAGAGCTTTCAGGGGGAATCCATGCTTTAATCTCAGGCTTATGGACATGTAATAATTTAGCTGGGAGTGTTTCTTTTTTTAGTTTTGAGCACTACAAATGGACAACATTCACAGCTATAATTGGATGATACAATTAAGTTTATTCAGATGAATTCTGCATTTTACCAGTAATGATCTCAGATATTTGATTGCTTGCCTACAAGCCATTTTTCATTCACTTTTATTATGTCTTGCACAGCTGAAAAGCAGAGTATTGTTTCTACTTACAGAGTTATGGGTTTATTTTATTTTCAAGATTGTTATATTCAAGGTACCCGATCTCTACCTGAAAATATATTACATTTAGGAATGAATGATGCATACCATGTCAATTATCAGCCAACTTTATTTTATATATTTTTAATTTCTTCGTATCGGTTGATATTGGATACTTTCTTAGTTTTGATATTTAGATTAAAGGGATAGTTCACCCAAAACTGAAAATTCTCACCCTCATTTCAACCTGCATGCATTTCTTTCTTCTGCAGAACACAAAAGATTTTTTTTGAAGAATGTTGGTAACAATTTAGGTTCCCATTGACTTCTATGGTATTTACAGTACAAATGTTTGTTTACCAGTATTACTTTTCTTCCATAATACTTCAAAATATCTTCTTTTATGTTCCATGTGAAAAAAAAGGATTTAGAATGACATAAGGGTGAGTAAATCATGAAAGAATTTTCACTTTTGAGTGAATGTGTGATGGCGAAGATAAAGGCTTTAGGTCTATAAATTTATAAATCTATTAGTTAACTGTCAAATTGACCATTAAACCATAAACAAACAAAATCACTTGTAGCATTTAAAGTTTTTAGGTTTCTCTTTTTTAGACAAAATAGTGGAGAAATTTAATATCAGTTTTAGTTTATAGAAAAGTTATACATTTAAATTATAGAATTATTATTTTAATTATCAACCAGAACAATAACATAATTTTTCACCTTATCTATATTGGCCAGAATGCTAATAAGAGTACATAATTGCATTGAGTAAACAAATTATATAATAGACTGTGCTGTGATGTTATTGTCGAGAATAAGATCAAATGTTTGCATAACATATCTGATTCTCCTATTTTTGGAAAAATTTCGTATCCTGAGGTGATGTTCTAAATATGACCACTTACTAATTTGTAGCACTATCTATTTATGGTACATGAGCGCATATGTAGAACAGCCTTAACACTTATGTCATGATAATAACATTATGATGCAGCTGTGTTGAATAATAAACAGTGAGATGCTCACTGACTACAGTGACGGGAAAGAGATGAGCAAGGGAGAGATGGAAGGTAAAGATGCAGGATGGAGGCAGGCAGTGGTCCTGATTTCTAGAAATACCCTGTTGTTTGCACTTCTGATGTTGTGAATATTACAGGAGATGTGGTGGTGCAGACAGAGTGCTGGTGTGAAGATGGAGGGCAGCAGAAGTGGAGGAGTAAAAAGCAGCCTTGGCAGGTGCAGGCATGTTTTAGATCCGCTTTGAAAGAAGAGGAAGACATGCCCTGTTCTGCATTCTGGAAACATCCATAAAGCTCTCTTCACTGGCTGTGTGCCTTTCATTTTCATTATGTATCCCCTAATTTAGTTGACAATGAATTTTAGGCACTAGGATGCAGCCAAAACTTCTTAGAGGAATGATGTTTTGATGAATGGTGCTGGACTTACATTAATGAGCAGCATTGTTTGCAGAAATACAGTACACACAAACACACATTTTCTATTCTCTTGCGAGACACTTTCATTATTTATATTTCACTCTCTCTTAAAGTAAAAACATTTTTAGAAGGTCATGTCTGTATGTCAGGAGTTTAGTTGGGAAGTGCTGGGGGGGTGTTGACAGTCATTGGTTGTAAAAGAGTGACTAGCATCTGAATACAGCTCTTTTAAGACTCTGAAGTTCAGTGTCAGCAACACTATACCAGGTGGCCAAGGTTGTCTAGTTAGGTGTTGTTAGCTCCTGCTGGTAGATGTTGTAACTACACCATCTGAATTCAGAAAGCATCTTTCTCCATCGACAGCTATTCGGGGGAAAAGTGGGACTGAGTGCAGGGGACCCAGAGCTATTGGGGGCCACAACATTTTGTATTATTATTACTGTAGAAAAAAGTTATGCTGCTTAATATTTTTGGGGAAAGTGTGATACATCTTCAGGATTCTCAGAACAGAATTTATTTGAAATATTTTTTTTGTAACTATATAAATGTCTTTTCTGTTACTTTTGATCAAGGTAAAGGAAGAAACGGGTAAAAACACATCTCTTCCATCTTTATTTGACCCTCTAACTCTATCACTCTCTATTCTAATTCTATTTTATCTATCTGTCTTCTTTTTATTTAAAAAAAAAAAAAAAAAAAACACATACACCCTTGACCCTCTATCAATTGCATATTTATTCTCTAACTGCTATTTTTTTCTTTAACACTAGCTTTCTTTTTTCTGTTCTATCTACTTTTTTCTTTTTCTTTTTTTTCTCTTATATATAAAAAAAAAACCTTGCTATGTGTACTGCGTTAGGCTAACCGAGACTTGTCATAGCACTTGCATGTGTTTACTCTTTTGTTGGTTTTGATTGCTTCTGTTGTCCTCTTTTGTAAGTCGCTTTGGATAAAAGCGTCTGCTAAATAACTAAATGTCTGCTAAATAGCTAAATGTAAAGGGATAGTTCACCCAAAAATGAAAATTCTGTCATCATTTACTCTAAGTTTGCTCAAAATCTGTATGAATTTCTTTCATTTGTTATGCAAAAATGAAGATATTTTGAAGAATGTTGGAACAACTTGAGGGTGAGTAAATGATGACAGATTTATTTATTTATTTTTGTTCTATATAAATGTATTACTATGTTTTTAAGAAAACCTTACTGACCCCAAAATTTTGAACAGTAGTATGTAATGTGTATTATGTAATGTTTTATTACATTACATGTTCTGTTTTCCTAAACTGGAGAACACTCAAAAATTACACATTTTATGCAGATTATGCAGTTCATTGTGTTTTGCCTTAGAAACCTATCTTTAATAGAATAGAATATTTTGTCACAAATATTCTATTTTCTAATCACACACTTTTAATGATTTCTTTATTCTCCATTTTGCATTAGGGAACACATATTCACTATTAACTAAGAATTTTCCCTCAAAAAAAAATACTCCTAATTTGTTGCTTATTAATAGTTAGTAAGGTAGTTATTAAGTTTAGGTACTGGGTAGGAAGGGATCTAAAATATGGTCATGCAGAATAAGGCATCAATATGTGCTTTAAAAGTACTAATAAACAGCCAATATGCTGGTTATATGGATGTTAACAAGCAAGTTAATAGTGAGAATTGGTCCTTAAAATAAGGTGTTACCAAAATCGTTCATTCATTTCTCTCTCTAGTATGGACCCTTCCACCTGGCTGAGGACTCCTCAGTGGGCACCAGAGTCACTGTAGTGTCGGCTTGGGATGCGGATGAGTGGGGTGGAGACAGCTGGCAGGTGGACTACAGACTTGAATCTGGGAATGAGGAGGAGGTTTTCACTCTAGTGACTGACAGACAGACCAATGAAGCTGCGCTCATCCTTGATAAGGTATCGTCTCTGCCTGAATAAAACTGCCAGTCATACAGACAAACATTAAACCAAGTTGCACTTATTTTAAAGAATGTGCTTTTAAAGCACAAGCATACATTTCAATAAAGGGGTTGGGAAAAGTTGAGGATTAAAAAAAAAGAACTTTAAGTAGTCTGTTCTTTTTCACTGAATTAGAGGAAAATTCTTGAATTATCACCCTGACATAATGTGATTGTTCTTTGTTTATACAACTTTTAATCTGTGATCTGAAATTGATGTTCTGTCGGAAACTTCTAAACACATCCAAGTGAACCACATGCAGTTCTGTGAAGTGCTTACAGAATGGGATTGACACTGCAGATACTCATCGTAAAATCGTCAAAATGTATGATTGTTCATACTCTTGAGTTACTATAATTATCTCTGTGTTTACCTTCGCCGAACAGTTTCATTTATACTAGCTGGTATTTTTATAGGTAACATTAAGTACATGATGAGGTTTAAGTGTTAAGTTGTTCACCACTCAGCCCTCAAGAGTTCAAACACTACTTTTCAAACACTATTTCTCAAAAAGAGTTTATATACTGTTCAAAAACGAACACCGGTGTGAACTAAAAATGCAGTAAAAATAGCACAGTTGGTTAAAATGGCTCATGTAAATAAATTACCAGGAAATGTCTAGGATCATTTGTTTTCAAATGCCACTTGGTTTGATCAGACGCAGTTAAATTTATACATATTATGTGGGGCTTATGTTTTTAAATACATTTTGAGGTCATCATATGAAAACGAACAGTTAAGTCATCATTTAGCAGGCCATTCATCCAGGGCTCAAGACCTGATCCACACTATGACCCACATTCCCTTCAGGTGATGCAGTTGTTCCACTGATTAGTGTCACTGGTTCCCTTGATCTTGGACTCTGTCCACTCTATATGTGATATACGACAAGTTTGATCCATTCCTGACGTCTTTTATTTGTGTTTTGTCAGATTGCAAGCTGGGAGTTGATGACATTTCAACAGAGCGTTTCTGAATCCTTATATTTACTTATATGTCAAGGAACTGAACCATTTGTTTTACCATGTGTTCATCTGTGTTCTCGTTTACTCTGCACAACTCTCTCTGTTGTTGTTCTGTGGCTCAGTAATTAAGTAGATGTATTGTATTCTTAATTAGCAAGCGCTAATTACAGTATGTCATGTTTGCAGCATGGGCAATCGACGCTGGAGACCACATGTATTTTGTATTTCTCAGTAGAAGAACTGATTTAGGTAAACAACAGTAATTAATGGAATTTGATGTTGCCTTGAAGCATGTTAGAGTATGTTTTTACAGTTGTCAGGAGCTAGTATAAACATTTTTTTTTTTGTGTTGGTTTTATGCAGGGATTGGCTGAGGATTTGAGAACAGCTCATTTCTTGTCCATGGTGACAAGTGTGCTAAACACACTCGTGTGTTTCGAGTGGAGCAAAAGAATAGAGCTTTCTTTAGCATTATTGGAAATGCATTGTTGTAAAAAGAGAGCTTCTTAAACTGAATTAGAAAAAAAGAGGACAAAGTAACATGACAAGAAGGGTCTCATTTTCCTGATGTCATAAAATTGAACCTGCAAGGTTGTGTGTTTGTGGAGAAGTGGCCAATGAAGTCTTAAGTGGTCATCAAACACTACTACCTGGTTTCTGGTTGCCATTTGATTTGATCCTAGTTGTACAGGACACTGTTGTTGTGGTTGACTGATTGGTTGACTGAGATAACATCTGAAATATGGGCAAAGAATGGCAGAACATCAGGGTCTGGTCAGAATCCTGTCTGCTCTTTAAAATACAAGTGAATTAAGTGACTTAATGAATTAAATTAAGTGAAGTTTGGATGTAATATTACTAGTGGAAAAAATGGTAATGCTGTTCATTTCCAGTCAGTAGCTAATTTTCTCCTTTCTGAGAACATAAACACAAATTCAGCATTTGCAGCACCACTGACATTTTCAGCAAACAAGCTTTAAAGGTGAAGCCTTGAGAATTAAGTTGACAATTACAGGTATGGACAAACAAAGAGTGTTTTGACATTGGTAATGGCGTGTCATTACCGCCCACTCTCAAATCGACATTTATCTGCATTCTGTTACCTTTTGTATTACAGCCCTGTTTTCCTGGAAGACAGCCCAGTGTATACAGTCAGAGTGATGTCAGCAGGTTGTGCGCATCCACAGAAATATCTGACCTTCAGTTTGATGAATGACATCAGAGCATACAGTCATTCAGAACCTGATTTGAACACATTTTACCTTCAGAAATGCAGTTTGACACATTGTGATGACTAGTGAGACACTCTCAAATGGTATGATTTTGTCCTGGTCTAGTGTGCTCATACAGATTATGAAGAGAACTGTCTGTGAAAATCAGAGCACTGCTTTTTTGTTCTTTTTTAATGATCATAATTACAGAGTGCCATTATTTTCTCTTGAAGCCATCCTCCATGCATCCAAAAAAAAAACATACTGTACTAACAGTGTGTTCATTTGTGTGCAGGTGCTGGACTTTGAGCGGGAGAATGAGTACATACTGGTGCTGAGCGCTCAGAACCCAGTGGCTCTGGTCCGAGGCAGATACGGACCAGCATCCACAGCAACTGTCACCATTTTTATCGATGACATCAACGAAGGGCCCGTTTTGTCTCAAAGCCATTATGAAGTCACTGTCAGAGAAGGGGAGGAGCCAGGACGTGTTATTGCCACAATCAGAGGTTATGACCCTGACTCTCATCCAATCAGGTAAGGTTTTACTTCACTCATTTAAATTAAAACTAAAATTAAAACTACCTAGAACTTAAAACTACCTATCACAATACAAATTGTATCTATACATCAATTCCCGGACTGCAACATTTTCTAGCTGCCCCTTTCATTCATAAACTATTCCCCCCAATAAATCTCAGTTGACACAAATACCACATTCTCAAAATCTAAACCACACAGAGGAAATTCACTGTTTTCTTAAAAACTAAAACTCTTAAAAGGACTCTTAGTCCAGAAGCATACACCTAAATGTAAATGTGCTGAAGCATAATTTAATATATTGTATGTGTCTGTCCACAAATACTGTCATTGTCAATTACTGTAGTCTGTTCAGGTTGTGGATTGTACACAATGTTCAAGCAGGTGTTATCCTGCCGTTCAGATGTTGCCACATAATTTCATGTACCTGACATGACTGATTCTGGTTCCTTGGCTAAACAGCAGGGGAAGTAGTGCATAAGATGACAGGCATCTGGTGTGATTTGAGAGGACTGTCTCGAGAATAGTTACTTGTTCATATAGATTTCAATTATACATTTTCCATTGGAAGGTGGAAAAGAATTTGAATCTTGATCTAAAATACTTTAAAAACAGTAATATTTTGAAATATTATTGCAATTTAAAATAACTGGTTTCAGGATTCTTTGAGGAATAGTGAGAACAGATTTTTTAAAAATAAAAAACTTATGTAACAACAAGTCTTTACTGTCATATATGATCAGTTTAATGCATCCTTGCTGAATAAAAGCATCCATTTATTTTTCTTTGTTGTTGAGCATTAACATTTCTGGAACCCTGTTTTACCAAAGCATTCTTTTTTTGTATTATAATCCATAATGTTATAACTGCTTCATAAGGAAAGACAATGATATGATAAATTCAAATTCTTACTGTTGTTTCCTCAGGTATTCGCTGAGAGGAGACACTAAGAAATATTTCTCCATTGGGAAGTACTCAGGAGAGCTCAAGACGGTCCAGGCTTTGGACAGAGAGGAGAACAGCACCTACACCATGGAGGTGGTGGCTGAAGATGGGCGTAAGAGATATTTTACCCCGTCCTCTTGCTGTGCATTCACTGTGGAGGGCTGTCAATTCATGTTGTTTGTTTGAATAAACATGTCCATCAAACTGAAGTTATTATACAGAGCAAGTACAAGAAGAAGATGCTATCAATGCGAGACATCTGGGGAAAATCAACATCCCTCGGCTTTCTCTCTTTCAAAATCGTCAGTGCTGCCGAGACACTTGACATTTGAAAACTCTGTGACAGGCTCTATTCAGTATCAAATCTCATTGAAAATTCTGGGCCACATCCACACGCCGTGAGAGAAATCTCAGACATTGTAACTAGCAGTGAATGAGTCACCAGCTGAGATGTTGCGGCGTGTGAGCGATGTGTGTGTGGTATAGAATTCCACATCTTTCCTCCTCTCCTGAACGTAGGGCGCAGATCAAAGATTTGAGGTGTGAGGGTCACACGGTTCACCCTCCAATTACCTTCTGCCCCCATCAGTGCTCTCAGATGAGAAATCAGTCCAGTCCTGAATGCTCAGTCACAAATGTTTACGGGGGAGAAAAAGGAGAGAGATGAGACGAGAACAAGAGATATGACTCACAAATCCCTGTCTTGCGTGGTCTTGAGTGTTGAAGCTGGGTCGAAAATGAGAGGGAGGGTATAAGAGGAGGGAGAAATAAAGAAACTACAGATGATAGACAAAAATAATATACCTTGGTATCTGAGAGCTTCTGACCTTCAAGGAATTGTATTTTATTCTGAGCTGCTGAAAGAGATGCATAAAAACAGACAGAAAGGGCTACAAAACTGTAGGAAGAAAATTATGCCACATGCTTTTCAGATAATTTTGTGCATGAATATTATATATATATATATATATATAAATACACACACACACAATTCATTTAGTGTGTTTTTTGATAGGTTATTTATTGTAATATACTGCCTGGGGTAAGGGACATTTTCGTAAAGGTGAAGTAGGTAGTTTCTGCACTACTAGCGTAATTACAAAAATAAAGCAAGGATTATTATTATGCTTACAATATCTTATTTATTAAACAGCTAACGTGTGCCAAAAATTTAAGTTTAGCTTACCTGTCAAGAAGCTTTACAAGTTCACCATTTTGATTGAAACCCAAACATTCCATTTAATTCCTACAACTTTTAAAAGTTTACCCTTATTTTACTGTGTTGTCTATCTCTGTATATTTTACAAATCTTCACATTTTGACTTGCACTTCTTTAAGCAAATCTGAATTTCTTGTCCTGTATAACGCATCACACTGGCTAAACACCACCTGCCTGCAACAGTAGCTGTTGCAAAACAACCTCGGCGTCCGACACTGTCTACACTGGATCCCGACAGTAAACTGCTGCCGCGTTCATTTCAAATGATTTTCAACGGTCGTTTTGTCGCTTCCAGTGTAGACAAACTTTAGCTGGTGCAGGGCAGTGCAACACAACAACTGTCACCTCCAGTGTACACACGGTGTCAGCCTTCTTTTGTTCCACAGACGTTGTCCTCTTTTGCTTTTATCCGCCATCTCTATCTTTCTGTCGTCGCTCGGCTCGGCTAATGTCCCTCCTCTGCACTGAGCGCTCTCTCCTCCGTATCATGAGTAGACACGCCCCTTACTGCTGATTGGCTAAAAGTTTGTTTTGGTACTCGGCCCCCACTCATTTTCTAAAGAGTTTTTGAAAAAAATACATACCTCACCTTTAAAGTCGGCATGAAACGGAAGTAGCAATTGTCTTTTTTTCTGTACTGCGACGTCTATCCGAGTGAAATGTCTATCCCTCTCTGAAATGAGAGGACGGGAATTGATTTCGAGAATTGATTGGATCATTGGAAGTTGGGGCGTTGCTAACAAAATGGAGGCAAATTTCTGTCCATTGGATTCACCGCCGACACCCTAGCATGAAGAATTTTTGATTCTGGATGACGGCGACGAGGACGATTAATGGCACAAAACATGCCTAACAGCACGCACGCGCAGAGAGACTGCCTGAATGACTGAGCGCATCTTCCATCAGGTTAAGTCATATTCATAAAAAAAAAAAAAAGTTTACAATGTCCTAAGAGTAATGTTGTTGTAATATCCTTTCAATTTTTAAGGGTAGTGTACTCCCCCATGGCCCTGTCATTTACCCCTTACGTCACTAGCTCCGCCCTTGCGCCATAGCTCGTGACCGGAAGAGAGTCGTTTTGAGGGAGAGGGGAAGTTAACATTTTTGATTAAAGATTACAAAGGCACATGAATTAAAAAAAAATAATAATGAAGTGCATGGATAAATTATTTATAATAAACACTACAGTATTCCATTAAAAAATAAGAATTTTCAATTTTGATTTAATGCCGACTTTAAAGCCTATTTAAAAAATGTTAACAAAAATACAATTTTAAGTTAAGCAATTCTATAGTTAAGAGGCTAAAATTCAGGGCCCGTATGTATAAAACTTCTCAGAAATGCTCTTAAGTATAAACTTAAGCTTTGACTTAAGTGTCAAAAAATACTTAGTAAAAAGTAAGACTTTTCTAAGAGTAGGAGATTTTTATAAACAAGCTAAAAGCTACTTTCAGTAAAGTCTATGACTGATTCTTAAGTGTTGACTGAGGTGACACTTAAGTGTTGTGAACTAAGGACTACAATGATGTCAACACAAAATGGCCACCCTTGACCTCTGAATCAGCCAATAGTGAGCCTGTTCATGTGAAGTCACAGCAGCACAACACCACTCATTTAATGTAACTACAATAAAATCATTTAATTAAGACTGAAATATTGTAATGTATTTTTTTAAATGCTTTGCATTGTGCAAAATTATCACAAATTATTACTGATGCTTTGTTTTCTATTGGTATGTCTTGTTTACAGTTAGAGCAATGATGTGAACATGAGTTCCATCAACAGCTCCAATAACTCCAAGAAAGCCCACAATCCTCATAAAAGTGGCTTGTTTTTGCAATATGATTTGGCGGTCAGTTGGAAAGTCAATTAACTGCCATATAGTAGTGGCCAAAAGTGATGTCCGGCCTAGGAAATTTGACATCTTCACCCTTAATTTAAAAAATAAAAAATAAAAAAAAAAAGTGCAAGATTTTGTAAACTGTGCATAGTTGCTTAAGTCAGTTGTTTTATTTGTGATAATAATGTAATGAAACATGCAAATTGTGCGGTCATGTGTTTTTTTAAAAAAAAATATGCAAAAACAAGAGGACCAATGAAACATTAATAGCTTATGTTGTAGTCAATGTGCCAATGTGCCAATTTAGTGATTTTGTCACTAGATTTAGTGACTTCCTCATCCTTTTAGAGACTTTTTTCAAAAAGCCTAGCAACAAAATCAATTTCTTGGACGAAACTTATCCACATTCAGAGACTCTCCCATGACGTTGGCAGAAGGCAGAGTTCACTGATCTATATACATATAAATATAGATCAGTGAACTCTCACCATTGTGAGGTCATCTAGCAACTTGATAAGTGACCAGTTTTGCTACTTTAATTGAAAGCAGTTAGCCTTTTTAATTCAGTGTTTTGTTTTGTTTTTTTTGTTTTTTTTTTGTCCTTTGTATTTTAATGGTTTAGGTGAAATGTGGTGTCATAAAAAATAAAAATAAAAATCCACACATCACTTTTGACCACTGTTGTGTTTGGTGGGGTTAGTGCCACAATATGTAAGACCCTGCTTACAGTGTAATGTAATTACTACTTTACTTTCTGCAGTTAGAGCATTGACTCGTTGAGTGGAAGATGTTATTAAATTTCTTTGTCAGTTACAAAAAAAAAAAAAAGACTTTTTTTGATCTTGACAATCAAGTTTGTATTGTTTTATCAACTCCATATCATCATATAACTCCAATATGCCATATCTTCGCTGGAAAGTGTTTGTCTCCTACTCTTTGCTGCCATCTTGTCACTCCTAACTAGGTTAGGAGACCTCTCCAGCTCTCTTAAATAATTTAGGAGCTGAGACCTAGTCTTAGCACTTAGGAACCTTTATGAATCACTCTTATTCTTAAGTCTAGGAATAAGAGTAAAATGACGTCATTCTTAGAATTTTGACACACTTAGGACTAAAATTTTACTCTGAGCGGCTTTATACATACGGCCCCAGGTCAATATATTAATGTATTTGCTATATAGGTGTCATAACAAAATGTGTTAATACATAAAGTATGACTATATGCATGGTTTTGCAGGAGAAGCTTAAAATGCAAACACTCAGTTAAAAAAGTTGAAAATTAGGGTTTATCCTTTTGTCTCCTCTCTCTTGCATGCAGTTTATAAAAAATCATGTAGTCTATGGAGTTTTTCATCTGTTGTGATTCTGGCAGTAAGAGCTGTTATTTGCAAGATAAATATGTAAAGTACGATATTCCTTTTCAAATCAGTTTTTAGTTGTTTTATAATACTGTAGCTCTCTCTTGGTTAAACGCAGACTGATGACATTGTGCTTTGTAGCATTAATCTCAATCTGCACAGCCTTTGATACAGCTCTTGACCAGTATTTAGCATCAGGTTAATGTCTGTTTTAAAACATCTCCTGCAGTAAAGATAGCTTATTCATACCAACAATTCAAATCCACTGAACAATGGCTGAAGTTGCATATTTTTTTATGGACAGTATATTAATAATGCATGGCTTGATCAGCTGAGCTCAGTATAATAAAGCATTTGAGGCATGGCATATAGAAATGGATTCTAAAGGACAGTTCACCCAAAAAATGAAATTTTGTCATAATTTACTCACCCTTATGGCAGTCCAAACCTTTATGACTTTCGTTATCTGAAACAGAAGATATTTGGAAAAATCGCAGTCTCTTGTTGTACACACAGTGGAAGTCAATGCTCACCAAAATTGTTCGGTTACCAACATTCTTCAAAATGTCTTCATTTTTGAGTGAGCTATCCATGTAAGAGTTTCCAAACAGCAACATACTGAAATACACAGACTAAATGCACACTTAATACAGCTCAAGATGAAAATGATTAATATGTTGTGCCACCTCTTCTCTCCTTCAGGTAATTCCTCTTTGTCGGCCTCCACGCTGGTAACAGTGCACATTCTGGATGTAAATGACAACAGCCCAGTTCTAGTGGGCGATTACTCCTGGAAATACCTGTGCACACCTCGCTGGGAGGATCAGGCTCTGGTGTTGGCCTCTCGGGACAGCGATGGGCCCCAGCATGGAGGAAGGCTCAACTTCTCCCTCCGCAGTGATGCCACTGTCCGCCGCAACTGGAAGCTCACTCCCATCAATGGTTTGTCTCTTACTTTACCCACTTCCAGCCCCTCTACGTGTTGAATAAGTTGAATGTGAAGTGACAAATCTCCCCTATCGCCCAAGAACTACATGACCCGTCTTTAAAGATCTATTTGTCTGTCAGTCATTTTAAAAATACATGGCAGACTATCTTAATTGGCCCAAACCTTCTATAATCACAATAGCGCTGCCATGCCCGGTTATGTTGACCTCCTCTAGCAATGACGTCAATGTGGATAAAATTAGAGATTTGAAAAGGAAAAAAAAACTGCTGTTCTGTGGCTGTAACATCCGTGCAGTCAAATTGAGACGTCATCAGAACTGGGTGTAATGCTTTCCACCTGCTGAATCACACGCAGTGCAGGTCTGGGGAAAAGAGCGTACTGACAAAGAAGGAAATTGCCCTCCATGTCTAGTGTCTTCAGACGAATCTGTGTTGGATGTAATAAGCGTAATGGCTTTCTTCCTGATAGCTTCAGGCATCATTAATGTGCCAAGCTCATGCCGGTGAGCAGGTTGACTTAGTTGCAGCATCTGAGTCATGGACCAGAATCCAACAGATTTTGATTCTGTTGTTCACTCCTTTTCTTCAATTTTTTATTCTCGGTCTGTGTCTAAGTATTTCTCAAGATTTTTATTTTTTTTGCCTTGTTGTTAATGGATAAAAAGGTCTCCTCTAGTGACATGGGTTAATTATGTTGCCTTTAATTTATATGATCTCACAGCTGGGGCCGGTTGGTTGAGAGGCTAAAAGTGTGCTTTCATTGACTTTTCATCTAATTGATCTTTAGACATCCAACAGTGAGTTTACTTTACATGCTCCATCATGAAGGCGTGTTGAGAATGATGGTGAGGGATGACGTAGTCTGGCGTCTGTATGTCTCAATTTACATTTCACCCTGAACACGTGTCTTTGCTTGTGTGATGTGTGTGTCCATGACACAAGCCCATCCATGTCTTTAATGTCTGATGGAGTTCAGTTCCTGAATTTGAGCTGAATTTTAATTAAGATTTAAAAAAATAAAGATTCAAAATTGCAAATAAGAAGTCATCTGCTTGCCTGTATTTAGTATGCATCATCAGTAAGGTGTACACTGAATTTGATCTTTTAAAATCTCATCGTTAAGTGTTTTTCATGTTAAGAGTTTCAGGATCTCCAGCTGCTTTTGTGATTTGAAATACTGGCTGGTGCTGTATATGGATTACACATGCCCAAAATATGAGGTCTGATCATATATATTTGTTTTTCTTCGTTTGAGAGGTGATTTAAATATTCAAGGCCTGAAACAGATTTGAAAATTGACACGCTTGTGCTGCAGTTTTCCCGGTCTCCATGCCAGTCACGTGAATGAAAACTATGAATAGGCCCAATAGATAGTGTAGTGTACTGTCTATATTGTGTAGAAGAAATTTCTTTAAGTGCTTCCACCAGAAAGCTTTTGATGTGGAGGCCATGGGCATCATATTGGTCACCTCTGACAAGAGAGATACCTGTGAGAGATAATCCTGTACTAGTTTAGTACTGGTGACCCCTTTAGTCCCCTGTTGACTAGCACATTAAAGGACTCTAGTGTCAAAGGACACTAGTGGGGCTTCTTGGACCATTGATAAGAGTGAGCAGAGACTGATAACAGCCCCTTGTTTACTGGACTGAGTTCTTGCTTTTGCGTCACATGGCCAAATCCTGATTGGGCAGAGTGAGGAGTTTTTCCATAAGATTTACTCAGCAGCATTACACTTGACTGCTTGACTTAGCTTAATGTTCTGTAACCTAATTATTTTTGTTAATGTCAAGGGTAAACATTATAACTCATATTAATAACTAGAGAAAATAATATTTGTACGGACAAATTTTGATGCTGGCTTGACAAAGCCTCATCTGAAAGTTTAAAAGTTTAAAGTTTGATGGATATATGATGTTATACAGCTACCTTGGCATTGAATGCAAGATTTAGCATGCTGCTAGCATTGTCTTAGTATGTTACCAACAGATTGTAACACATTATTAGAATGTTATAGCACATTGTTTAGCTGTTTTAGCACATTGCTAGCATTTTAGCATGTTGCTAACATGTTTTAGCACATTATTAGCATGTTGCTAGCTAGCATGTTTTAGTAACATTAGGGCTACTGACTTGATGCTAGCATATTTTAGTGCATTGCTAATATTTATGTTGTCAAGCCAACAGAGCAATAAAATTGTTCTTTATGACTAATCTTTCACGGAAATGTAAGCTGAGATGTCATTTCTTTCCACAGACACTCATACCAACCTGTCTTTGAATGTCCCATACCTGCCTCCAGAGGTTTACATTGTACCCTTTACCATCTCAGACAGCAGCTCTCCACCCAGAAGCA
The DNA here is from genome assembly GCA_021397915.2 of Tor tambroides. Taxonomy (NCBI): domain Eukaryota; kingdom Metazoa; phylum Chordata; class Actinopteri; order Cypriniformes; family Cyprinidae; genus Tor; species Tor tambroides. The sequence goes on along the minus strand of JAFVLL020015894.1, from coordinate 17,516 downwards.
CATTCATCAATCTGCCAGGTAACGCTCAAGACTAACATAGAACTGAATGAATGAAATGAGAGCGTGTTTACGTAAAGAACGAAACCATGTACGTCATTTCATTACGTTCATACATTGCATTCACTAGCTGTCTGAACACAGTGTTAAATGGGCTCAATGGAGACTGTAATGTTTACTGTAGGTCACAAATGGCATTTTTAAATTTAGATCTCTCACAATGTTCCCCCAACACATAAATAACGCAATTAAGCCACATTTCCATGATAAAGCAAGCAGAGTCACATCATTCACATTATTAAAAATTTACAAATAAGCTTAAAGACTGTTCAGTCAGAGGACATCTGTGAAACAATTTAGTACTAATGTAGTCACTCAGTATCTGTAATGATGGACCCTTGTTTTCTCATAAAGCTTACTGATGTGAGTTTGTGAGAATAGGTGAGACTTTTTTCACGTTAAATCAATGTTTATTTAGATTTTGCCTTCTTTTGCATATTCTCTGAAAGGTACATTGTAAAAAGTGGATTAATGCAGTTGAAGTTTAATTCATTTAAAAATAAATAAAACATGCATACTGGTTAATTAAAAAAATATTGGTCTTATCATGTGAAAAGTACATTTAAATATGATTCATTCATATTAAATAAAAAAAATTTAATTGAATAAAAACAGATCATTTTTACATTGAGCATTCTGTATTAAGTGTGCGTATTAAGTACATTATTTGACAACAAGGGGTTCTCAAGTGGGCCACAGGATGATTTAACCTTAATTTATTATTAATTAATAATTATATTAAAAATAAAACAATTTAAATGCTAAAAAACAAGACATAATCTAAAATCATATATAATGAATCATGTTTAATTTAATATATCAACACTACCAGTTAATAAAAAAGTAGTTAATAAAAAAAAGCAGTGTTGTTGTAATTACAGCAGAAATAATTATCTTTGAGTCAAAAAGGTTGAGAACCAGTGCTGTGTGTTTTTGTGTCTGCTTGGTCACGCATTCACATTCATTGGTTTAATAGATCCTCTCTTGAAACATCCTGTTCACACAGTCTCCAGTGATGCATGGCATGGCCACAGGTGCATGGCTCCTCGCTCTTTCCCTGTCACGGTCTCATCTTGTGTGACTCTCATGCTAGTTTTCCACGAGACCTCACCGATGCAATCACCCTCACCTAGAGCTCCATAAATATGTCCTATTTTCCTGTGTGCAACCATTGCCCCTCTAATGCATTTAAAAACAGCTCAATGGTCGTTGTTTCTCTCACAGTGACAGTTTGCCCATGCAATGTGAGGGGGAACTGTAGGACAGCACCAAAACAGCTTCAGGGCATGCCCACTATTCAGTCAACAGTGGGCATCCTGCTCGGAACTCTGGGAGTTATAGGTGAGACATGTACACAGCTCGTTCAGAACATCCTGAAATGATTGGTAAGGGAAGAGGATAACACAATTTGCAGTTCCTGCAATCACATTTTATGTTCTTGTTTACAGGCGTCATACTGATTGTTATATTTGTGAGATTGTCCTACCAGAATTCAACACCACCAAACAAAGGCTGCCAGGAACGAGTGCCACTTAAAGCCTCTCTCTAACTTCTGAGCATTCCAGACCATTTGGTCACTACAGTTTTGAAAGTAGCAAAATCTTTTGATACCATACATTTTTGGTTTTACTGAAAAGTAACATATTAGACAGTATATATAGTTTAGTACCACTGTGAAGAATTCAAAACTTCTCTCTACATGTGATATTTCTATGTTATTTATTTGTTTTTAATCTATGTAGTTACTATCTTTATTGCAATCATAGTTTATAATAATTAGTGGTGATTAAAAACTTTGTGGGATCGATAAATAAATCAGTTAATTATTTGTTTCTCTCTGAGTTGTGTGATTGATGAACTGAAATAAAAACAATCAGAAAACAAGCTCTTGTTTGATCACTCGTACACTGAGAAAAACAATTCAAGTTAATGAACTTCATGAGAGCCTCAGATTTTCTTTATATTTCTGTTATTTGTATGCAATCTACTCTAACTTGGATATCCTGTTTGCAATACAGTAGTGGCGATTAAAACATTTGGAATAATTTTTATTTTTTTTTCCCCCTCTGAGGAGTATGATCGATTTAGTTCAAATATAATAAACAATCTATGTTTGATGATGTCTCATATAAATGGAGAAGAAAGTAGACTGACATTGAGAAAGCAAGAGAGAGCTTAACCTCATTCATGTTTTTTTCAGGCCATCTTCAGGCCAAGCTGTTTTAGAGATGGAGAATAATAACCCCATCCCCGGGATAATAACCAGGCTGAAACAGTTTCACATTTAGTGAGACAGGAAAGATTACCCACAATCCCTTTTAGCCAGCCATCTCCTGTTTATGTTGAGATGACACTGGCGAACGTGACCCAGATGACCTTACAACTATGCTATATATAGACATTCAGTGCGCCAAAAATAGCCACGCCGCTGAGCAGCCTTCCCGCTACGACTGTAAATGAAGCCTGTTTGGCATCGAATGTATAGCAGGCATTATTACGTTCTGCTCGTGTTCCCAGCCTCAGGTGCTCTTTTAATATATCGGTAAGCGTGTCACATTGCCTCATGCTCTTCCTCTCATGTTGCTGCTAAATCTTGCCCTGAGGAACTCATTCACAGGCAACAGATGAACAGTGTAATCTCTCAGGATCTCTTTCATGAGTATTCTGCTATTAAAGCATAGAATCGTATCACATCCAGGGTTGTTCATTCCACTGGGGCACAAGGAAAGAATTGTAATGTCCAAAAACAACATGCTGATTATTTACCTTCAAGCAGAGTTCCCGATACAGACGTTTTCAGGATGTTCCCTAATGTAATCTTAAAAATACAACATGTACGCAAATGCTACAAAATATGAATTGCTTTTGGAACTGTCAACACATTATTTTGCTACGAACAACCCCATGAGGGTTATGAATGGTTATGGTTGCGTATTTTTGAAGGGCAGCAGCCCAAAAGAATGTTTACAAAAAGACCCAGTCATTCGTAGGTCAAGCCTAATAATACTGTGAAAGGCAGGGGCTATATTTAGATTCTCTGGCCTTGTTTTAGTTCTCTTAGGATCAGATCGGTACTGTCACAGTGCACACACGAGGGAGGATACAGGAACACGCAGACGAGGACGTAACTCAAATAATAGTCTTTAATAATGACATCAGGGCAAGACAAGGCAAGGCTGACAGACAGGAACACCGGGGAGTAACGAGTAGACCAGACAACACGAAACTGAACAGGCTTGAACTAATATAGACACGCTAATGAGACAAACACACCTGAACAGAATTAACCAAATAAGGAAACAAGAGGCAGGAACACATGACACACAGAACCCTGACAGGTAAAGCTGGTTAACAGGTCAGATTAAACTATCAACCAACTGAAACTGTGAGCTTTAATTTTTAACCTCTGTCAAAATTTATGTACATTTTGTTATAAAGAGAGGAAATACAGACTGAAAAACATGTTTTTTCCTGTTTAAATTATGATCACACAGTGAGACATTTTAATAAAGACATATTTTTGTTTGGTTCTTATAGAACAATAGTTGAACAATATATAGAACAATAGTATGTTATGACCTGAAAACACTTTTATCATAGTGCATAACTGACCCTTCGCAAAGCCCCGCCCCCTTCATTACTGTTGTTATATCCGACAAGCCATGGTCCTCTCACGCCACACATCATGTACTCACACCGTGAAAAATACATCATGGAGAAAAAAGGGGAAACTGACAAGACAGAGCAGGTTACTTTAAGTATGAAACAAAGTGTCAGCTTTCAAATTTGGTCATTTTTTAAGAAATTCAAATAATAAATTGCATTTTGTGACTTTTTAATGTGTCATGACTCGTGACAGATCGCTGTAGTGCCTCAGTTCAAGCGGAGCTGCGGCAGTGAACCGATCATCTCTTCTTCTTTACAAGTTATAGTATGAAATAAACATGAATTAACATCAGAAGGTGTCCTGTTTCAACCGCGGAAAGACGTCAAGTTAAGCACACCGTCGTTAATTGTCTCTTGTCTCTGGTTTGTTTGTCGGACAAAAATGGCAGTTTCAGCATCATGATTAGTCATATCGCCTTTCAAACAAATTCCCTGCAAAGGGTCAAATTGTATACAGGGCTGGGGAGTAACGAAATACATGTAACGGCGTTACGTATTTAAAATATAAAATATGAGTAACTGTATTTCGTTATAATTACATTTTAAATAGGTGGTAATCAAATTACAGTTAGGCTACATCAGAAAAGTATTTTAGATTACCAAAGTGATTACTTTGAATTTTAATGTAATTTCTTAATTTACTATTTAAGTAAACAGTTTGGGGATTTTAACCAATTAGGCAACTGATTCTCCGTTGGAAAAAACAAAAACAAAAAAACAACTGCGTGCAGCCGCCTGTTCATTTAGCAGCTGGTAGTGAGAGTACGCTCATCATTACTACACAAAAATGGACGACACAACAGAAAGCCATTAGCGTCATGCATTTCTCTCATGGAAATACAAAGACTAGTTTACAAATCTGAAAAAGGACGTAACATCAGTGCAGTGCAATGCCTACCTGCAACAAAGCTTCTATGGGCATCGAAGGATACAACGTCTAATCTGAAAAAAGCATCTTGAGGGAAGTTGTTCTTGATCTTTGAAAAAATTTTTCTCTGTTTTCTCATATTTTGAGTGTTGAATGGTTATTACGTTTAATATTTCTAAGAACTTAATTGAAAAATGACACCGAATTCTAGAATTCACACTTTGCATTCAGTTAACAGATCCATACGAATCATGCATGAAATAAAAGTTTATAAAGTCAAACGACAGCTTTGTGTGCTTTTCGAATGAATAAAGACTTCAAGTCCATCTGTAATGTTCAGATCATCTTTGGCGCGGGAATGCGAGTTCATGATTCGATTCGTGAACAGATGATTCTTTTGAGTCAATCTTTTAAATGAATCATTTCTGTTGTTTAACAAAACCAGTATGAATGGTTCACATTAAACTGGATAGATCTGGGGCATCATTAGCGAACTGTGGTTGTTAAATTACGCTGAACTACAACGACATTACTTGCGACCGTAGTTGTTTTGGGAAACGAGCCCTGTCAGTTTTGACTCAGCGATTCTTTTGTGCTGATCGCTTCTCCATAGAGAGGATTATGAAGTAATCACTTAAAGTTTAGTCCATTCATTAAACAAATCTGTTGTATAACTTGGAGAACTGTGCCAGTTGTTTTGGCTACTTTTATGATATGTTTGGTGTGTTTGGATTCGTTTTGAAGCTTGGAATGCAGCACGAAACAGCACGGAATCCCATTCATTGTATTCAAATTGAATTTATATTGATTGATGTTGTTAAAAAATGCAAAGAAAACAAATCTCATGACTGGTAGATGTCACTTTTATTTAGAATTGGAAAACATAAAAATAAGACAAGTATATGTTGTGTTACATAGTATTTCAAAGTATTCTAAAGTATTTAGATTACGTTACTAAACCTGAGTAATCTAACGAAATACATTACTGATTACTTTTTAAAGCATGTATTTTGTAATCTGTAGTGAAATACATTTTAAAAGTAACCTTCCCAGCCCTGATTGTATACTAACATATTTTTAACACAACTTTTCTGACAAGCTTGCTTAGGAGCTCAACTACATCATTGCACTTGTACAGTAATGTATAACGCTTGGGCACGAGTCCCATGAAACATGACATGGATCACAATAAAAAAAAAAAAAGCTTAAAGGCTTTGTAGAAGCAAGCTAAACTGGCGTGGATGTTTCAGGAAATGTGTATTGATCGTATGATTACTTTTGTTAAGACTATCGGTAGAGGTTAGGTGAAACATTCTTTTCAAACACAATGGAGCATTAACCTTTTAGCACCACACAACAGACATTTCATTTCCAAATTGCTTTTAACTCCACTCAGTGGACATTTTCCACTTTAATAGTGTCACTAAATGTGCAAGAAGCAGCATAATATCATTTTGCAGAAATGTCCACAGGCACGTTTTTCCAACGAGCCTGGGTTAAAAAATATATGTCTTTACACGAGTCCTGCAGTGATTTGCCAAATGTCTCAGTCAGCTGTAAGTCCTGCTTCTATTCTTGGACAGGAAGAGTGCAACTGTGTTGTCTACGTGAGACATATAAACATGTTTCAGGGTGATGAAGTACCCATGATGCTGTTGGTCTGTGGAAAATGACTGTGGAAAATATTTGTCATTTCCAGAGCTGGACAGTGTCCCCTTTCCTCCATTTCTCATCACTTTTCCAGAGGTTCACAGCGCATCGGCAGCTCTTATTGTTTGCTGTTTGCACATGTGGAGGCTGAGACTGGTGACCTGAAAGCGATGCCACAGTGAGCGGGCCAGCATGAAGATTGGCCATTCTTGCCCCTGCCAGTTTCAGTAACACCCTTCCACACAGGCCATGTGTTCACACTTGGGCAGGATTCAACATCAGCAGTGCACTGCATCGTTCTATTTATAATCCTTTTTAATCTATCCAAAATGAGCCAAGTGTTCGCCTGCCTGATTAATTTAATAGGGCCTCGGCCACTTAGCCTCTCTCCACTTTTCCCTGTCGACCCATCTTGTTTACCACAGCTGAGATTGGAAAAGGCGAGTGAAGGTTAGCCATCTAAATCAGAGAGGCCTCCTTCAACCAGAAAAACCTGTAATTGTCTTGATCTGATGCATATTTAATCTTGCCACATTGAGTGATGCAATCTCCAGTGGAGCTTTGTGAAGAGGGACAAGCATGAAATCCAATTTAGTCAGTGATTCAGATTCAGATTACCCTATTGCACCCTGCAGCACAACCTCATGTGGTATATTCATCCAGTTGTCCTCTTCAGCATTTACATTTTCATTACCCAATAATAGTGTGTGGTTTTTTTTTTTTGGGGGGGGGTACTTGTGACTTAATGTCACATTTTATCACTGTTATGCATAACAGTAAGGTATGCATAGGTAACAATGTTACCTTCAGTTAAATTAAGGTAAATTAAAGGTGGAGTAAGCGATTTCTGGCAGCCAATATTGATATTTGAAATCACCAAAACAAACACGCCCCTACCCCAAAAAGGTCTCGCTCCTATTTTGATAGCTCCGCCTAACACATACGTACGCATTACGCATCCCAGGCAACGATTAGTTCTGTGAAACAAAGCAAAATTCTTAGAAATGTGGGTGTTTCCTCTTAAATTTAAAGAAAAGATCCTAGTAAAGAAAAAAGTAATTCAGAACGCATCTTAACTCTTAAAAGAGGTCTTAAGGTCCAAAATTGTTAGGAGTACGGACGAGGACTTTTAAGGGGCTTAAGAGTTTCGTTAGCAGTGGAGAAAATGGACGAAACATGAAGAGGGAGAAGAAATGTATTGCACACAATGCATGACAGTGAGTTAATAAGACGCTACACATTAGATCGTGCAGAGATCATATTTGTGACCGATCTTATTAGAGACATGCTAACATCTCCGACACCGCGCTGAAATGCCATAGCGCCAGAAATGGACGTAATCACTACATTAACATATTTGGCAACTGGAAAAATGCAACTATGCAGCAGTGATGATTTGGGTCTGTTACACCACTTATTATGTCGCTGTTCATTTCCTATAAAATACATTATGACAGCATGGTAAATAAAAATAAAGAATATATATACATATATAATGTGTGTGTGTGTGTGTGTGTGTGTGAGAGAGAGAGACAGAGAGAGAGAGAGAGAGAGAGAGAGCACAGAAAAATTATTTCCTTCTTGGACAACCAACCAATCACAGTCTTCAAAAGAGTGTGTCATAGCTAGCAACGGGGTCAGCCCCGCCTTCTCACTAAGATAAAAGTTTTTGTCTTTTCCTGCCTCAGAGTTGCTCTCAGATTGGTCCTGAATCACTTTTAAGCTAAGACTCGTAGTTAGAATTTTTAAGCTAAATTAGGAGCTCTCTAAAACGATTCTTAGAATCTTTAGGAATACGGGCCCAGGTTTATAAACACTTCTCTTTAAGTTTGGGAAGATGTTGGCACGTGTTCCTTTTTTTTTTTTTTTGGTTGTGTTCGCATTTTTCAGTGACTCAAATCGCTGCACTATACTTCAGTCTATTGCAGGTTCACAAAATGGAATGTAGGTACTCTCGCGCTACACGCTATTTGCTGGAAAAAGTAGTTAGCTACTAGAAATGCTACATTGTTTTAAAGTAGCTGAGCTGTCCGGCTACTGAAAAATGTAGTAACGTTAGTAGCGTCACTACTTGTAGCTACATTCCCCAACACTGGTTATTACCTATGAATTTAAAAAGTCTTAAAGTTTCAAATAGAATAACCTTTCTAGTATGAAAAAGTAATTAGTCAAGGTAGATAAATGACAAAACAGCACAATTTAAATTTAAATTTGCTATAATGAGCAGTGCCGTCTGTTGATCCAAACAAACACCTGTAATCTCTGTTGTCGAGCTCATTTTTTGACTCAGTAGGTACAGTATTTAACTTTTAATGCTTTTACTATGTTAAAAAACATTTTCCTAATTTGGTGTTCCCTGTCAAATATGACCGGCCTTTTAAAATTACATGTAAACCAATGTTATGCTCATCATGCTATATTATAACCAAATCTTGGATTCAATCTTTTCTTTTTTTTTTCTTTTTTTTTTTAAATAGCACTGATTTTCTTTTTGGAACTGGCTGGTCATAGGCCTCATTGAGCTTAGGCACCTAAGTTTTTGAGTGAACACTGCTAAAACTATCCACAAAAAAAAAAATGCTTTTTTTGGGTGGGAAAAAAATTATACCTTGCATGAACAAACATTCCTGATTTTTTCGTTTCTGTTTTTTTAACGGTAGCCTTTATTAACATAGTCTGAACAGAATCACATCATCTGTTCTGCACAGTTAGTTCACCACAGTTCATCCTCTGTTCTGCACAGTTAGCACCAGTCAGGCACATGAGATACTTACTCTGCGACATGCTGTGAGGCATGTACTTCTGAGTTTGCGTACTGTTAGACTTTGCAACTACATGAATGCCAGATCTAAATTTAACCACCTTACTGGCCAGCACTGATAACAGAAGTAGTGCTTACTGGCACTGGCACACTGCAGGGGTTGTACTGGGTCCTTATCTTAGATGCAGATCACAAGAAAAACACAAGATATTCTCCATTAATTTTAACCAATTAAAAATAGTTTGAAATTCAGGAACCTCTCTGATTGGTGCATCTCACATCAGGTCCTGAAGGGTCATAATCCACACAAATGCCTCATTAGAGGGGCTAGTTAATGGAGTACAATATTTATGATATTGACCTTAGTTCATTTCAATCTACCATGATTCTGTGACATTTTCAACATTAAATAAAAAGATTGTACAGATTTAAAAAAAAAAAAAAGTGTTTGGGCAGTTTTCATTATCAGTAGCTCCAATTTAGGTGATCACACTCAGTACGTCTGAAATCACATATTGTCTGAGTAGGTACTACATTTGAATTTGCACCCTTATGTGCTATATAGTATGAATATGAATAGTATGAATGAAATTCAGACATACTGCATCGGACATTACTGTCACATGACCTACCAGCGTCAGTTGTATTGCTTCACTATATTCACAAATTCTCTGTATCTGTAAATAGGCCCTAGACAGATGATGTCTATAGAGAGATATAATAGTAAAATGTAACTATACAAAAATATTTATAATAGTGAAGTTTGTTAAGATTTGTTTTTCTAAAACTGTAAATATATTTTTTATATTTCAGTCTATTTCCAAATGTACAAAGACATTTCATTTACAAACATCAGCTACTAGCCTATGGTCATCTAATGAGATCAGGTTTCGTTAGAAATAATGTTTTCCTTTCCAACAAAATTACATTTAAAACCAGAATAAAAGGGCTCATATATTAGGTTATGATAGGTTAAAATTTTCAGTTAGAACAGGGTTAGGAGAATATAGGCAATCAATTAACATCTTGTTTATTAAACTTCTTGTTATATAAAGCAATCACGGCTGTGAATGCCTGCTGTGATATTGCCAAGGCTCATTCCCGAACTCAGAGCTGATAAAAGTGTTTCAAAAAGTGCGAGACCCTTTAGTCTGGCAAACAGCCACCTGCTATGATATTAAAGCAAAGTATCACTTTTTAAAGTACACACTATAAATAGAATATTAATTGCTGTGTATGTACACTGATAACTGGCTAAAGCACTCAACTATATATTTTAGATATTTATGAATTTTGGTACAAACATGAACTTTTCTGCATAAGTGTACTATGTCAGGCAGATTAATATTGCATCTAGGGAGTGTTGACAATAATTTCTGACATCACATAGAGGTCCTTAGCAGCGGCTATTAATGTACTACAGTTAAAAAGACTCACTTCAGAGCCACTTCAACCGATATTTGTTAGGCTACACGTGCAAGTGCTTGAATAGACTGAGGGTTGGAGTGGCATTATAGGACAAAAGCCATGAATGTGAACCTCTGCATTGGTTTGTAATTTCCTTTTTCCTATTTTTAAAATAAAATTACATTTTCTTGTCTTGTCGGCCTGATCTTCTGTATGTGCACCTCTATTATTATTTGTGTCATAAAGACACTGCAGACTTTATAGTTAAAATGATGAGATTGTAGATGGCATTTACTGTGATTTAGGTGGCCGAGTGATTTGCTATTTTCAGAAAGAGGTCCTGTTGCTTAAAACTGCCTGCCAGTTAATGGCCCTAGTTATCGCTCAAAGAAAGCTACAGACTTGGGGCTAATAGAATAGACCTTTATGTTATTGCATTACGATGTCGGCTAGTTGCTGCTCAGTGAAAATGCTGCCTGGCCATGCTAACTGCATTAAAGTGCGTTTACACTGTGGAGAATGCAACATGCTCTACATATCAGATGGTCTGTCTTTGTCAAGATCTCTAAATGCCAGCATGTTGAACAGAAGGGTTGACTGTACAGCAGTACCGCCTATGCAGTAACAGTACCTATTTCATAACATTCATGCAATCTTTTTCTTTTTTTTTTGTCTAAAATTCTGAGCTTGCATCTCACAATACATCTTTAAAAAAAATAATAATAATAAAGGTAATGTTGACTTTATATCTCACAATTTTGACTTTTTCTCACAACTGTGAGTTTATATTTCACAATTCAGACTTGCAGTTCTGATAAAAGAGTTAACATCTCAATTCTGAGACTGTATCTTGTAATTATGAGAAGGCAATAATACTGAGATATAAACTCGGAATTGTGAAGAAAAAAGTTAGAAGTGTAAAATAAAAAATGTGTTTGTTTGTTTGTCCTGTGGTGGAAACAAGCTTCCTTAGGTTCTAATCAACAGTGTTGTTATTATTAATGTTTTAATTCATTCAAACAACGTTGAAATAAAATATATGAAAAACATTTTTAAGTGATTAAACAAACTTTAAAAATGTTGCCTTGTCAACTAACCAAAATAAAATAAATAGTAAATTTACTAAAATGTAAACTTAAAACCAATAAATAAATTAATTAAAGCTAAAAATGAGAAACTTAAACTAAAATTAAAATAAAAACTACAAATGTAAAATCTCTTCCAAAACATTAATAAATACAGTTCACTTAACTTATTTTTTTAAAATTAATATTTACTTAATAATTTTAAGGCAACGGGTTTCCTCAATTTTTTTAAGTTAAGTCAACTTATCACTTTTTACAGTGTGTACAATGTCCCTTATATGGTAACTCTGAAAGGGACAGTTCAGCCACAAATTAAAATTCTGTCATTAATTGCTCACCCTCGTTCCAAACACGTAAGACCTTCGTTCATCTTCGGAACACAAATTAAGATAATTTTGATGAAATCCGAGAGCTCTCTGACCCTCCCATAGACAGCAATACAACTGAAACGTTCAAGGCCCAGTAAGGTGGATATCATTAAAATAGTCCATGAGACATTAGTGGTTAAAAATTAATGTTATGAAGCTACGAGACTACTTTTTTGTGTGCAAAGAAAACAAAAATAACTTCCAGAAGAGAAGATCCAGAAGAGAAGAAATCATTGAATAAAGTTGTTATTTTTGTTTTCTTTGTGCACAAAAAGTAATCTCGTAGCTTCATAACATTAAGGTTGAATCACTGAAGTCACATGGACTATTTTAACGATGTCCTTACTACCTTTCTGGGCCTTGAATGTGGTAGTACCCTTGCTGTCTATGGAGGGTCAGAAAGCTCTCGGATTTCATCAAAAAATATCTTAATTTGTGTTTCGAAGATGAACGAAGATCTTACGGGTTTGGAACAACATGAGGGTGAGTAATGACAGAATTTTTATTTTTGCGTGAACTATCACTTTAACTTTGTGGTCAATAGTTTGGCTGGTATGGCCCTAAAGAGTTTCCTCTCTATGTATTATCAAAGTATGTCAGAATTTTACTCTTTAAAGCGTAATCAAATTGAAAATTATTCACTCAGCAAAACATCTTTGTATTCGCTATTCAGTCTAACTTAGTGATGTTCAGCTTTAGTTAAAAGCATACTGTTTATTCTGTTTCTATAAAGACTGATGACATAAGTGGCAACACTGGTGACATAAGCGCCAAAGACAGTGTGGGTATTGTGATTGGCTTGATTCTAACATAAAGGCGTGATCACACTGCTGGAGAAATAGTTTGCCATGATTCATAGCCTGGCTGAAAGCAGCAAATCTAATATGGCAAGCCGTTTTGACTTTTATTCCTTCTCAGGATATGAATTCTTGATATCAACAATTCAGTTTTTACTAGTTAAAATGCTAATTCTTGATATCAGGAATTAAATTTCAACTAGTAAAAACTATAATTCTTGATTTAAATGTCACCATAGGCTGCCATTCAAAATCAATTGTTGATATCAAGAATTAATTTCTTACTAGTTGAAATTACAATTTCACATATCAGAAATACAATTCTTACTAGTAAAAACCTTTATTTTTGATATCAGTAATCACGTGGTTACTAGTACAGACGTCTGTTCTTGATATCAACAATTTAATTGTCACTAGTGACAATGTTCATTTCTGATATCTGAAAATGTATTTCTGAGATCAACAATTGGGAGGGTAATTTCTGATATCTAAAATGACTTTTGTTACTAGTAATAATCACATTCATGATATCATATGAACATTGTCACTAGTGACAATTAAATGGTGACATTTAGCTAGTGAAAATACAATTACGGATATCAAAAATTGCCATTGTTACTAGGAAAAATCTAATTCCTGATATTAAGAATTAGCATTTTAACTGGTGAAAACTGAATTGTTGATATCAAGAATTAACATTGTTACTAGTGAAAATGTAATTGCTGATATCAAAAATAGCCATTGTAACTAGTAGAAATCCAATTCCTGATATCAAGAATTAGTATTTTAACTAGTGAAAACTGAATTGCTGATATCAAGGATTCATATCCTGAGAAGGAATAAAAGTCAAAACGGCTTGCCATAAATCTAAGATACATGTGAGAGTACAACACTACCCAAACATAATACATGTTGTATTCCACATTAGGAGGCAGACATTAGTTTTGTTTAAACCTTTTTATAGGCAGTGCTGCATAGTGAATACCCCTACTCAAGGGGTGATCTTAATGTTAAAAAAGCAAAATTATGCTATTCTTCTGTACCTTGAATAGGAAGTTTGATTTTTCTGTGGCACATCCGCTGCATTGTCTCGGTTGTCATAGAAACAGCACAACTCTGGGGCTTTAATTCAGATTGATTCTCTTTCTTTTTCCTTTTGAACGACACGCTATTTTGTATGTCATTCTCTTTTGTGCTGAAGATATCCTGCTGAGCAAAACTAGCACTTAAATAACTGCGTTTATCCACACCTTTTGACAGTGTGCTCAAAAAGTGTCCTTCTGCAAAATGAAAAGCTTCATTCCAGACTGTCTGCCAGACGTGAAGAGCTACAGCTCAATTATTATGTGCACCATGTGACACAGAACAGGGCTGAAGTGCTCAGGACACATACAGCTCTGTCCTCAGATCAATATGTGTATTTTTCACTTCATAGCTCTTTTTCATCACTCTTTCCTGAGTGAGCCAGATTGTAGAAAGCAACAGCATAGCCACCTACACACACTAGCCCTCTGTCTTGCCAATGGTAGTGAAGCTCTCAGGGCTCAATCTTACTACAGTCATATGCCCAGTCACCCACACGAGCCGCCCACTGTCTGAGTCTTTACTAGGTGGTGTGAACGCGGGCCATCACGAGCAGACATATAGTTGCTATGTGTGGGATTACATCCACTACTCTGAACGCATGTGGGCCATGCCAATAATGCACTGATTCATTCTTTATTATTCTGTGCGATTTGGCTTTATAAATGACTCAAGATGGAGCAGTAGTATAAAGATGCCCATTTACAGTTAGTTATGTCATACTGCATAAATTTGAATATTTCATGGAAAGAATAATGGGATAGTTCACCAAAAAAGAAAACTATAGCATTTATTCACCCTCATGTCACCCCTGTTTAATAAAAGTCAATGGGGTTCAAAACAGCATTGTACCCACTGACTTTTTTTACATAGCGGTTACGTTAGGGTGAATAAATGACACCGTTTTCATGGTTTTATGGACAAAAACAATTCAGAATATCTTCTTTTGTGTTTCGGAGAAAAAATAAAGTCATACATGTTTTAAAACAACATGGATGAATAAATGATGACAAAATTTTCAGTGTTGAGTGAACTGTCGTCCACGACAGTGTTATTGTTAAAAGGATAATTCACCCAAAACTGAAAATTCTGTCATTAATAACTCACTCTCATGTCGTTCCAAACCCATAAGACCTTTGTTCATCTTCAGAACACAAATTAGGATATTTTTGTTTAAATCCGAGAGCACAGACTACTACCACGTTCAAGGTCCAGAAAGGTAGTAAGGACATCGATAAAACAGTCCATGTGACGTCAGTGGTTCAACTGTAATTTTATGAAGCTACGAGAATACTTTTGTGTGCAAAGAAAACAAAAATAATGACTTTATTCAACAATTCCTCTCTTCCATGTCATTCTCCGCTGTGCATTCATAAGAGTACCACGATGCATGCATATGGTGCAGGTCTTACAGGTTTGAAACCACATGAGGGTGAGTAATTAATGATTATATATATATATATATATATATATATATATATATATATACACACACACACAATGAGCAGCATAAAAATAATACTAAAGTAACACTGGTCCGCAACACCATTCAGCCTTCATGATCATGTCTCTCCCCCATGAGAGGCCTTGAACCATATGGCTCGTAAATGTGACAAGTAGAGGGTTTCAACTCAGTTTTTCCATTTGCTCAGGCCCTCCCTTTAAACAGTTGACCTCTGCCCCTTTCATTTATGAGCAGGCAGGCTGAGAGCTCAACTGGAGAGTTTCGTTTTGTCTCCCACTGTGAGGGAACTATCAGTGGTTTTAATCTCGCTGTGCTCTTCCAGGAACAACGGCCCCGATATGGCTGCATTAAAAGTTTAGACAGGCCAGTTGGATAGCTGCTCAGCTTAGATCTCCTGTAAAGCCTGCCGGACCCTGCCTTTGCCTCCCTCCTAAACCCTGGAGACCAGCAGGCGTCCTGCTCTCATCTATATGGTGGCTACTCATCAACATGGTGAAAATGTCTATATAAGAACTACAGGGACTCCAGATTATAAAGCTAAATGATGAATTTAATTTTAAAGAAGTTAATTCTTAGTTGAATTCATCAGTTTCTCGGTTGAGTTTTGTCAATGAGTTGCACAAATAAGCTCCCACTAATGCATTATATTGAATAGTAAACTGCTCCTTAACCTGCATTAAACCATAGGCTGTTTCTGTCTTCAGTGAGATCAGTTGTTTCCCAAATAATCCTGTAGAATACCTTGGACTGGCTGGCCATCCTGCATCCCATAAATAAGACCGGTTTCAGGTCACCTGTTATTTTAGCCGTTACCAAGGAAACACTGTAGTTGAAAAACAGAACAAGAGCCAGGAGTAACCCTACTCGCACCCCTTGATTTCAGCTGCGAAAATTGCCATGTACTCCTGTTTCATGTTAGCAGGTGATAAGATGGTGGCTATTTTGTTGAGCACGTTCTCTGGAAACTTGAAAAATTGATTGCATTGACTACACAGATAAAGACACAGGTGACAAGAGAGCTGGATGGAGATCAGCCAGAATCCATTTTTAGATTGCAGACGGCTTAATGTCTCTTTGTTTTTAGCATAGACTGTAAAAAAAGTTTTAGACTCAGAACAACAATAGATGGCATTTATGATTACTGTGTTTGATTAGTTTATTTAATTTTTAATATTATTTAATTTTATTTTATTTTTTTTTATATTTTATATTTTATTTCATTAATTAATTTATGGTTTATCTTAGAGATCTCTCATTCTGTCCTGTCAATTAAAATATATTTTTAAGAAATGTATTTTTATTCACATGTTTGACTCACTCAGAATGGATAATTCCCCACTTCTAGTATTTGGTACTCTTTGTCTAAATAAGTACTTTGTATTTGAAGCAGTACTTGAATGGAAAGAATGTGAGCAGTTGATTTGTAGTTAAGTTAAAATTGGTGTAGTTACGGTTATGACTGTTGGCGAAACACACGTGCAAAGGCTTTTCTTGCAAGGTGGTGCTTTCCAGCAACAAAGCCCTGGCAGACATGTGACCCATTGAATGGTGACTGGAAAGCATGCAAGTGCTACTGTCAACACCAGTGCATAAATAAAGCTAAAGATAGGGCCTCACCACCATCGCCACCAACCAGCTAAGCTTTTTATAGGGATGCTTTGATTTATAAAAGGCAGAGGGGTCTATTTTTTGACTAACCGGTCTTCTGATGGAAACTTCTGATGGATGCATGACTGACCCCCATGGCCTGAGTGTGGCTGGGGTTTTGGGAGATAGTGCTTGGTGCAGAGTGAGTGACACTGCAGTCAAAGTCTGTATATGTACTGGAGGCCGTCCAGGACGAAATGCTATTGCAGTAATGGACTCCTGTGGTGGAGTTCCTCAAGGAAAACCTCGCAGTCAAGTAAGATGACAATATGACAGTGACAAGCATGAGATTCATTTCTCGTTCATGGGAAAAAAACAACTTCCTTTTAAAGGTACAAATCTTAAGTTGTACAGAATGGCTTTCGGCCTTGTTAGTGTTATTTTTGTATAATGGGAAACTATTATTTTTATTCATATTTTTAATGTTATTATTTTTTATATTTTTATATTTTACATTTTGATTTAAGTAAAAGTTTTTTACATGCTGTGTTTTTTGTTATTTTTATTAGTTTTTCTTTATTTTAAATACAGCAGGGAAAAAATTATTTGATCCCCTGCTGATTTTGTACGTTTGCCCACTGACAAAGAAATGATTAGTCTATAATTTTAATGGTAGGTTTATTTGAACAGTGAGAGACAGAATAACAACAAAAAAATCCAGA
>JAFVLL020015891.1:0-11824 GCA_021397915.2 Tor tambroides | reverse complement strand
GGCCAGAGGACTGGAAACCATGTGCTGTTCTGCTACAGCTGGAAATGACGTTTCGGACAAGTAATACAAACACCCCAAATTCTACTGAAACATGGGCTGTTATCTTTTGAACCGCTCTAATTAATCATCACGCCACTCTGCAAATGCTTTAAAATCGAGAAACTGACATTAACTCGCATGCATACACAGTTTGCATTACAAAAACAAGTGGGTGTGGAAGTGGGAAGATGGTAATAGTAATCAGGATAATGGCGTGTGCTCATTGATCAAGAGTGCTACCGTACCTTCCAGTCGCTGCTTTCCTCCAGTCTGTATCTGATCTGGTATTTGGCCTGAAAGAGGAAGTCTTTTAGTGCAGGCGGTGTCCCCCAGCGCACAGTCAGCTGGTCCTCCAGGTCGCCCACTCGGCTCACAGTCACATCAGTCGGTGGGTCTGTCGTCACTGAGAAGAAACGACACAAACAACATGTGATAAGGTTGGAGACGCTGCAACAAAAGACCTCATTGTAACTTATTCTTGAAATCTTGAACTGGAATTTGAATTGGAATGACACGGAAAAGGAGTTTATTGAACTGCAATTCCACACGGGTTCTAGAAAATGAAGATTTCTTCCACCCTGAACCACAAATGTTAATTTACTGAATATTATGAAATATCTATCTATCATCCACTCATCAATTATGGAATTTCTTTTGAATTTGTATTCAGTTTCATTATTTCTTTATATTCAAATTACAGTTAAAATTCTGTATCTTATGAATTTTAGCTTTGTATGAAATAAACAGCGTCAAACAGTGTCACGCCTGAATCTATCTATCACAATTCTACATCTTGTTTATGAATTTCAGCTCTTGGTTCAAATAGTGTCAAGTCAGTCTCCACAAATAATTGTACAGAAAACACAGAATAGATATTGTGATCACGATTTATGTCAGTCTAAAATTACTGATTATTTTCACATATAGTTCTGATCTCGTGGATATCTAGTTACTCGCTACAAATCTGTCATGCTGCTAACCTTGCAAATTTTGTCTTGTGATTACTTCATCACAAAAAAAGGGTCATTGTATCAAGTCTGTTATTACGAAAATCCTGTGTGCCTTACTTACTCTGGTAAGTACTCTGTAAAACTTCTCAATCACAATCTTTTGCCATTTTTTGTGTGCAATATGCACCAGCCGATCAGTGAACGAACTTTGGGCAGTCTGCAAGCCGAGACTAGAGACTTATGATCTTGTGATTCAACTGAGATGAAATATAGACTGCTTCCCGAAATTCTCGTTGACTAATTGTTCTGTATTTTTCCGCTTTGCCTGCATTTTGTTCAGGCTGCTATAAAATGATATAGGACTGATAGTGCTTGAAATTCCAAGTAATTGTAGTTTGCTTAGATCTCAAAGCTGTTGTTTAATTAACTGGCAACATAGATGAGCATTGTCTCTGTTGCTAAGGAGGTGGAGGCACTAGGTGTGGTGTCTGTGTCATAACTATGGCATGTTTCGAGGAGCACCCACCTTCCTCTTATGCTTTTTCCATTCAAAATCACCCTGCCTCCCCCTTCAGGTGCAGTTACACTGATTTACACTCACAGGATGTAAGAATTTATAACCTTTCTCATCTCCTTTTTGAGGATGGGGGGCTTCAGTTTGTGTTCAGGCTATTTTAATTTAATTTCAAATACTTTCTAATGTCTTGCCAAGACAAAATGCCCCTCGACTTAAGTCCTAACAATACTAATTCCATTTTTATGAAGATGTTTGTTGTTTAAAAGATTACGGGCAAGCTTGGCCTGCACTCAAAGCACATAAGATCTTAAGGATTCAACAAAACAGACTTCACCCTATTCCAGTCACATTGCTAAACAGTAGCCCCAGGCAGGTCACAGTACTGGGATTAGTGGAAAACTTCATAAAAATTCCACTCGTCTGTAAAGGAGGGGGCTGCAAAGCTTTGCAGGTATGTGTGAGGAGGTAGGTAGATACTGTATGAGGCAAAGGGATACTGATGACGCTGCGATGGACCGCTGCAATTCGTCACGCCTCCACCCAGTTTTTACAAGGAGTGGCGCTCTCTCGTTGCACATGGTCCTCCATGAGGAGAACACCTGGGGCTTGTCCCTAAAAAGGGGTCAAAGGTCAAGCACACTCACCCACGTCTAAGATATCCAAGTAGATGACGTCAGACGTTGCGGTTCCGAGTTGGTTGGAGGCCTCCACCCATATCTCGTAGGGCGTGAAGAGGGCGAGGTCGCGGGGGATGTAGCATGTATATGGTTCTCCCGTGCTATAGTCCTCACACTCCTTTTCTCGTCCGTACCACCTACAGGTGCGCGAACAAGGTTTATTTTCTGATGCATACTGATAACTAGACACAATACGTTTGTAGTGATACGCCTGCAGGTTCCGTATATTGAGGCTTTTAAATTATAGAGGCAATGGATAAGCCATATAGTCTCAAATGTGGGAATGATACCTTAATTAAAACTTATTGCTCCTGGTTTGGGAATGGGGATGTGAAAATTGCTGTGTGGAATTTGCATTCCATCTGCTCACTGGGCATGAAAGCCAATTATTAATTAAAAAAAATATATAAAGAAATATAAAAATAACAAATAAAATGTGAAAGACAATACTAAAACACACAAAAAATATTTAGACTAATTTTAAGTATTTAGAAGTAAATGATTTTATAGGATTTTCCCTGTGAAAAAAAAAAAAAGTGTATGGCATCTGCCCATCAGGAGGGATTAGCACAGATGGTTGGTTTGAGACATCCTTAAACATCCTTCCACTGTCCTCCAGAGAAAGGGCATGTAAGAACATGACATATACAAACAAGATAAGGCGTGAATTTGGGAAGAGGCACTGACATGAGTGTGAATGACCTGTGGCACTGACCTGAGCTTATATTTGAGTGTGTATTTTGTCTTGATGAAGGTTTCCCCCTGGCCCCCAGGGGCCCATCTACAGGTGAGGTCTTTAGTGTTCCTGGACCAGCAGGTAAGATTCACAGGTTTCTCAGGAGGCACTAAAAAAAACAGACAAGGACAATGAGTTTTCACTTAGCTGTCAAAGTGAGTTAGTGCAAAGTGACTCATGCCTCTTATAACACATCAGAGGTACATGCTGTAAATGCTGAGGGAGTACAGAAAATCTGTCAAAAATAGTTGCTTGGTTTGAAGTCAACATAAAAAAATGTATGAAATACAAAAAATAAAAATGACAAAAATGAAGGAAGAGACTTTATTAAACCCTTGTATAGGTCTTGACCTATACATAACATATTCTATATTATATATTTTAATATTTTACTTATAATTAATTCTATAAATAATAATAAAATTATTATTAATAATAATAATACAAACATATAGCAATAAAACATTAAACTGAGTTAAAAACTGATTTTAAAAAACTATTCATCACAAAAAAAATCAGGAAAAAATGCAGCACAACCTTTTTATTTTTCAAAACAATATAAAATTTTTCTTGAGAACCAAATCAGCATTTTGATTTCTGAATGATCACGTGGTATGAGTGCATTTTAAAATACATAAAGTTTAATTCTAATAATATTTCACAATATTACTGTTTTACTGTATTTTTGATCAAATAAAAATAAAAGTAATTTAAAAAAAAAACATTACGTTTTGAAGAAAGATTATAAATACTGCCTTTTTTGGAATAATGTGCACAGATGAATCATTCACAATAAGACAAGGAACGTGTATTAAGAAAGTAAATAGGGTCAATTTTGACTTTGTGTTGACTTTAAATATTTTCAATAATGGATGAGTGTCTTCAGCTGTCATCCTCATTTAAGTTCAGGAATGGGGCCAAGATTCCATTCAGCTGAGAACAAAAGACACTGCGTCTAAGTGTAAGACTGTGATTATATGAACCAAACCTTACAGAGGAGACCTCAGAGACATAAAGAGCTTGAGTCAACACAGCACTTCACACACACACATACACACACACTTATCGTAACCACGTCTCTCCGTTTCTGGCTTTCACTCTTTTTTCCAAATGACCAGACAGACACTCGCTTCCTTGACTTTGTCTCGCTCTTATGTGTGTGTCTGTGTTTGTAATTTTCCATACTGCCACATTCCATGTAACTTGACAAATGCAGTACATTTGTTCTGTCATACGCGTCAGTCGAGGAAAGCGCCTATAATGGACCACACAGGTGCTAAAAGCATAACAGTGGAACAGATAGCTATCTTAAGGGGCTTAAATAACTCTCGAGTTCATTGGCGGACAGGCAGAAAACATTATATACCGCAACAACTGTGGCTCCGTGGCAGGGGGTCAAATCAAAAAGACTGTCTAATACTTCCACGTCTGACCCATATTCCCCAAGGTTCCAGGGTTACCCACAAAATCCATTTAATTGTATTTAAGTTGGACTGCGTGCACATTCGCCAATTAAACGCACTCGGTAGTTATACAGGAGCCTAGAGTAAATACGAACAATATGGTAGATGGACTCACTGCCAACATAGATGCAGGAGCCGGCCAGCACATGACCCCCGCTGTTATGGCACACGAGGTTGTCTCCGGAGCGCTGGCGGGACCCCGAGAGCCGCGGGAGCGTGACACTGAGCACGGTGGGGCTCAGAATGCTGTAGGTGCTGCTGGGAAGGCGCTTTCCGTTCAGCGTCCAGTAGAGCGAGCCTGCATGAACGCCGTGGTCTGGATTCACTGAGCATGTGGCTGTCAGGCTGGAGCCGATGGGAAGGGCCGGGTCTTGAGGGTAGATTGTAGCCACCTCTGAGGGAGGGCGAGATATAGCAGGTTAGAGCTGGAAAGAGGCAGCATGGTTATTACAGGCTGTCTGGTTATGGGTGAGCTCACATTATATGACGTTAAAGGAGGAGACAGACCGACCTCATGACTAACACATCAAAAAAGTTGATAGTGACAGCCTAAATCAGAGCAATGTGGGATACGCAAGATGATCACAAAAGGAGATAATATCCATTTACTATGAAAGGGAACACGTACAGTCAGATGGTCTGTCTGACTGTACATTATCCCCCTTATTAGACTGCTACACTAAATTACTAAATAAATGCACATTAAAATAAATGATTGAACATTAAATAAATATACGCACAAGAAATATTTGTTCCGAGATTATTTTGTGAGAAAATGTGTGAAAAATATTGCTTGCAAGGGTCAGCATTTAAATACATCTATTGCTTAATGTTCATTAAAAATTATTTGACCACAGAATGCACATAAAACAAATAAATGAACATCTAATATATGCAAATGAAACATTGGTTTGAGATTACTTTATGTCAGGGAAAGATATAAAACTAGCATAGTGTAAAAAAATATTGTTTACCAGGTTCAGTGTTTAAATACACACATGATTTAGTGTTCATTAAACAATTATTTGACCACAGAATGCAAATAGAACAAATAAATGAACATGACATAAATATATGCACATGAAACATTGGATTTAGTTTGTTTTATTTTGTGTGAAAAAATATATGAAACTAGCAAAGTGTAAACAATATTGTTTGTCAGAGTCAAACTTTAAATATGGATATGGTTTAGTGTTCCAGATTGCCGCCTGAATTTTGTGTCATTTCTTTGTCATTTGACATCTATCACTGCACTGAACAATCCCAGATAATTAATAAAACAAGTACTTACATACAATTATAATTTTGTAAACCCTTTTGGAGTTCATTATCACCCTTGCGACAACGTGGAATCCCTCAAAAATGTGTCAGTGCAGCACAATTGAGTAATAGAGGTGATGAAGGAACTGCCGTGTGATTACATGTAATTACATCAAGATGGATAGATAGACTAACCTTAAAAGAGAGATTACATATTCAACACGCACTCAGACCGAGCAGAAAGGGTGAAATTTCTCTCCGTAACAAAAGGGAATGATACAAATCAGTTATTTTATCTTACAGCATTAATGAAACAGAATCATGATACGGACTTGTATTACTTTTTAACACAAGGTGCTGTTTTGATTTAAGTGGATTAAAAAAAAAAAATCGGACTCGAAAACATTTCACTTCAAACCATTTAATGACAGGAGCAATTACAAGTATTTACCGCAGGTGTCTGAATAGGAAATGAGCAGTAAGATATTTGGTTTGAGATCAGAAGGTCTCATGAGGTAAGCCTGTAGTCCTGTCATCACTAATGCAACGGCGAGAGAAACTCAGTAAAGCCTGGATGCACATCTTACCGCTAAAACGATGAACAGCGGGACCACCTTTTGGACATTCCTGGCCGTGTTGTTAAACCGCAATGATCTTTTAAAGGGTTACTTCTGTCTACACATTTTTTTCCCTTTTATATTTCACTGAGGCCCAGAAAAAGTCAGCCTGACGCTTTTGCGTTTAGTGTTAACTAGAGGAGAGGGAAGTGTAGTCTGTCAGTGGTTGTATTGCACTTCACTTTCTTAATCCCCTGCCTGGCACTGAGGGTGTGAATGAGGCAATATTTAATTAGATGTAATTAGTCTCAATCTTTCCCTCCACCAACACCTGCGAATGTCACGTAAGGGGAATGTGCTAAACGCTTGCATTGTATTTCACAACAGCTATTAATAATTTAGCCCTTTGTTATTTACAACGCAATTATGCCCTTTGATCCGGTTACATTGTTCTCTGCAATTCATTAAAAGTAAATTAAACTTTCCCAAACACCTATATTTCACCAACACTGAAAGTATCTATGAACAGAATCCATCGTCTCTGTCATAAGTGTTGATTTGAGGTGAACTTTTTCATTCAGTCACATATGCATTACAAAAATAAGCTTAAGAAGCATGATGTCAGGGTTTTGTTGTGGTTCGTAAAGCTGAACCCTCCACGTGTTAAATGAATTATGCTCTGACCTTTTGAAATTTTAACCCTCTAGCATGCTTTTTCAATATAGTGCAATATGTTGCACTGATATAGATATCATCAGTTGTTCAATTTGTTAAACCAGGCAATTTACAACAACAGCATTGCTATGTAACTAAAATATTGAATGCATGTTTTCTTAAAACTTTAAATACAGGTCAATGGCATCTGGATCTATTAAATTTAAAGCAAAGCAAAAATGACCTTCTTTGATGAACATGTTTCCAACTTTTGAGCTAAAAATGAACTCAGTTAAAATTAGATCATTTTTGGGGCTTAATGTAGTGTAATTTTCTGGAGACTGTAAAAAGAAAAGAAAAGTGATCTTAAAATGTTGGGAAAACTTGTCCACCAGATTAAGGTCCAGGGTAACCAACATGCAAATAGCCAATTTTGTTTTAATGTGCATGAAAACCATAAAAAAAAAATTATATCACAGAGAATACATCTAAAAATTCATACCTATGTGTCAAGATTATTACGCTTTTAAAACATTATTTTTGCTGAAAACAACAACAACAACAACTAATCCAATAAACATTACATTACAAGAACCCTGACACGTTTTTGACCTATACATAAAAATATTGTTTTGCAGATGTTGGACACTTTTGTTTTATTATCGCTGTAAATAACTTCATTTACATTGTATTAGAGTTTTAACTTTCTATCTATTCTGTTTACTAATTTTAATTCAATACTGAACGCGTCAAATTCCGAAACAAACCCCATTCGATGAAGAAGGTACGTAAGAACACATGTAACACACATATACAGAGAGAGAGAGAGCTATAAATGTACTCACGGGTTGAAGACGACAACACGCCGGCAGCACAGTGGAGCAAAAACAACAACCAGATCATCTTACGAAATAAGTTCGCTTTCTTTCTTTTAGTTCAAGAGAATGTATTTGGACTATGCAGGAATATTTGATCCACGCATGCCACACCGAGTCCAGCTCCAGTGCACCCGAAGAGTTGATCTCAGCGTCAGTTCCTGAGCTGCTGGCGTCTCGCAGATGTTCCAGAAGACTGAACTTTAAACAATATCCGCCAAATGTTCTGTTAATGCGACGGTGCATTCGTCCTCTTCATTTACTTTTGGCATCGTTTACCGTGCTGAGGCTCTCCACTGCTAGGAAACATCCAAGTTTATAGTTTGCAAGCTCCTCCCCATGTCTTCCCACACATTTCCAAGTCATTTTTGCCTCTTTCGTTTTATTCCTCCCTTCCTTCTGTCTGTGCCCTCCTCTTGTCTTAAGCAGGTCTTGTATCTAGAGCAGTGTAGTATCTCTTTCCTTGTAAAAGACCTGTGGGCCAGAAGAATCTCTTAATGAGAAATCTTGCCTTCAACCTCATTATGGATAATCATTCAAAGCTGAGCAATTACATTCTGTGACAACTGACTAGAAGTAAACTCACCTTTAACTCACCTTCTGCACCTCTTGTCTCTGACATGCTGTCTGTCTGTTTTAAATTAGATTGGGATATTAATAAAGGCAAATAATGTGATCCTAAATAATAGTCTTTTCTATATTCCAAATGTTCCACAGAATATAAAAAGAAAATGTTTGAATATATTTTATACCATTTTGCCAAGTTTCTTGCAATAAAATTCTGTAAATGATAATGATATATGTAATTAAATTATAATAGAATTATGTGAAGTGAAAGAAAAAAACAATATTCTGTTAACAATAAAATAAGTGAAATAGAGTTATTAAAAAATACAAGACAATAAGTTTCCAAAAACATGAAAAACTTGATAAAACGTTTTTTTGTACAAAGTTTAAATCAATGGAAAATGATCAATTCAATACCAACGCCTCAAATTTGTCATGACTAATGTTTGACTAATGGTGGTTATGAGCAGTTGGAGATGTGGTCCTAGTCACTGAGTCACCCACTCGGTGAGAAAGTATATTTTGAAACAATAACCATGACAGTCAGTTCGCCCGTGGGTCAGCAAGCCACAAAGCGGCGCTTTATCTATTGTAGAAAAAACGCTTGTTAATGCCGGGTTTACCGTTAGTTCCACGCTGGTTGTGTCTCGTAAATGGGTGAGTGGACTTCCTTTCCAGTTATCACCATACAATGCATTAACAAGAGGGATGTCATCCAAAGTCTGTGAATGGGGACAAAGACCATTCATCTCACAGAGCCCTCAAGGGAAGGGAGAACTCCCACCACATTCATTAACTCTGCCTTTATCCTATAACTTCATGCATA
The DNA here is from genome assembly GCA_021397915.2 of Tor tambroides. NCBI lineage: Eukaryota > Metazoa > Chordata > Actinopteri > Cypriniformes > Cyprinidae > Tor > Tor tambroides. The sequence goes on along the minus strand of JAFVLL020015891.1, from coordinate 2,703 downwards.
TGTCTTCCGCACTTCTAAACACCTTGTTCCTAAATATATTCTACTCTTCCAAACAGTTTACTCGTGCATACGTATTATGTCTGAGTCAATTCGTTCATAAGAATGTTACGTCATATAAATAGCGCACCTCAGGAAATCTACATTTACAAATCAAGATGTTGTAATCACAACAACCTCAGCAGGCTCGCGATAAATGAAAGCCATACAAACGGATTAACAAGGTATAATTATCTGTGAATGAAGTAGCTGTTCCTGGGAAACACACGACTGGCGGAACTGACATGCACGTGGCCATTTTACACAGAAATAAGCTCCAGATTTCAGAGGAAATGGTCTTACTATCATCTGCCTCAGATTTTTGAGTCTTTAGGAATATAAGCCCGTCCATTAAACGACTTTGGATCAACTTGAAGGGCGAGAGTGATTATACTTTTCGCTAAATCCTAAAAGATGGGAAAATAATCCAAAACATTAGCTATGCAGATCAACCACAGGGGAGGAAGAAAAGGAGTTCCTCCAGCATTACAGTATCTGAGTGATGTGTTAAAAGAGTTCTGCTTTGGAGACAGAACAACAAAGATAGTTAGAAACAGAAACGCAAACAAGAACTTCCTCTCGGAAAACGAACTGCAGCGTAAATCTCTCGGCCAATTCGCTGACCGCATCTGATTGGACACATACCCAGCTAGGTAATGCCTATCCAGAACATGACTTACACTTCAAGGAATTGTCTGTATCTAAGAGGACATTTATCCTCCAGAAGCCTGCTCTGAGACAGCACAACACACCATAATGAGACAGGGAAGCATTGATTACCGGGACCCTGTGATTTAGTGGGTGAGCTCTGGCATGTGGAACAAATTATCCCACCATAAAGATTTCAGGGGGAATTCTCTTCGGGACGGAGGCTTGCATTCAAGCCGAGTGTGAAAGCATTGGCTGCTTTGTTTTGAAGCACTCTGAGGAACCCAAATTGGACATGCAGTAATATAATGATGATTACCCAAGGGGGGTTAAACCTTAGTCCAACACACCTCAGCATTTTATGTCCAATCAACTTGGCCAGCACAGAAACCCTCTTAAAAATGTCTGGAAAGCTGGGAGAGGCTCCAGCTCTGCGAAACATGTGCTGAAATCACTGTAAATCAAGCAATTTCCTCTTAATACACAGAGACAGTCACTGACCCCAGCGGTACAATCCTCACTGATTGGGAGAAAATGTTTGTTTGAAGTAGGGTCAAAGCCTTTCCAGACTCGGTTAAGCTTTGTTTATATTGTAATGTACGTTACAACGTATTATTTCTTTAAAGAATGGATAAATGGGAATTAACATAGAATGAACAGTCAAAGAAATACAAATCAGATCATCATTCCTGACGGATACCCCTGACATAGTTTCTAAAGCCAGAGAAGCACCTTTGGCAGCCCCCCAATAATGCATGACAGATGTATATCAACCATACACTCAGTGATGGCAAGATCTAGCAAATGTGTAGCCAAAATTCCCAAGAGACTCGGAGTTGTTAACTTGCTCTTTCTCCTCATCTCCATCTGGATTCAATGTGCTGGGTGAAATGCATCGACAATCAAACAAGAAATAGGTAGAGAATGTATATTTCACCCTTCATTCTCTTCTTTTGCCAATTCTTGATTCATTCCCCAAATGCTGTACTTACTTCCTCTTTAGGTTATGTAAATCCTGCGGTATTTCCTGCATTTTTGGAATGTGTATAATCATGTATTTGTGCAAGTGTACTCTTTGTGAAAATTAAAATATTTGGAGAATGTATTGTTCAATTCAAATACATGACTCAAAGATGTAAAATATCTCAATGTGCCCCTAAAGATGCCCCTGATTTGCTTAAGAAAAAGCTAAACTAAAATGAGATTTAAAAGTCAATGCATAATATGAACATGTAGGCAAAATAATGTGTAAATAAAAAATATTTTGTGGTCATTTACATGCTGTAATTGTTTTGATGCTGTTCAGATTTTTAATTATACACAATGATACTCAATGCTTTTATTCTGCACTTTCTTCAATATTACAATCAGCTATTTGAAAGTATAGCAACAGATACAAAGACCACTAGTCACAGTGCATTAAAGCCAATTGAGCTGCATGTCATTCAAAAGCAACCATTAGAGGGAGCACAAACACAATGTATTTAACTCAATTTAAGAATTATTTTCAGGATTGAGAATTATAGAAATGAGAATTTTACAACAATTGATAATACAGTCTCTAAAGTTGTCAGGTTCTTCAACCTTCATTTGCTAAAAAACGTAAAAGAGTTTCAGTTGGTTACTCTTTTTTTATGTTGACTAATCAATATGCAAATTATTTTGATACACATAACAAATGCATTTGTGAATCAATCAAACACAATGGGTTTTATATAATGAAAGTATTAAGTAAGAAACAAGTAGGGAAGGTTGCACAATGGGAGGTGGGCTGTCTTTAAAAAAAAAAGCACTATGCATGCAGGGTTATCAGTCAGTCTCATGTTCTGCTGTGTCACTGTGCTGTTAGGCATTTCTTTTATTCACTTGGCACTGAATGTGTAAGTGAAAGAGCACACCTGATGTCCTGCACATATTGCAAAGAAGCGGTCTGCATATTATACAAGCATAGGACAAAGTCCATTATCTTCTTGTGCAATATGAAAGAACACAAAATAGCAATTGCACCTGTCTTCAAAG
>JAFVLL020015890.1:0-16355 GCA_021397915.2 Tor tambroides | reverse complement strand
TTTTAAATTGATTTTAATTTTTTTTTTTTATTTGATCAAAAGTGACGGTACAGACATTTATAATGTTACAAAAGATTTCTATTTTTAGATAAACGCTATTCCTTTGTACTGTCTATTCATCAAAGAAAAATGCATTACAGTTTTCACAAAAATACTGAGCAGCACAACTGATTTCAACATTGACAATAATCAGAAAATGTTTCTTGAGCAGCAAATCAGCATATTATCTCTGAAGGATCATGTGACACTGAAGACTGGACTAATGATGCTGAAAATTCAGCTTTGCATCACAGGAATAAATTACATTTTAAATCTATTCAAAAAGAAAAGAGTTATTTTAAACCATAATATTACGGTTTTTACAGTATTTTTGATCAAATAATAATGCTTTTTAAAGTCTCTACACACTACTGTAGAACAATGTGAATGCAAACAGAACTGGGCTTTTTTCACTTAATTCACTTTTGGTTCCTTTAAACAGGACTCAAATGTAAAAAAAACACCCTTAAAATTTCAAACATGTTCACTTCCAAAACCAGTTTATCTGCAGATTTTTGTTCCTGCTGAAATCCAGCGAGCCCTTTGATGTGGACCACAGGAGGATCTTCACCAAATATATAATAATGAGTGTTATGAGGATGAGCACCTTATCACAGTAATTCACTGAGGGAGTAGGGGGGTCACTCTCTCATTTAAGGCTCTTTCTTCTCTTCTTTAGATTGATAGTGGATTCCTCTGAAGTCCGGCCCAGCCTTGAAGTGTTGGCTGGATAAGTCCCGAACACAAAGGGTGTGGTGTGGTAGAGGCATGTCTGGCCTCTCTTGAAAGGGTATCACTTAGTCCCCTCAGCAATGGATCATCTAAGGTTTACACAGGCCGGCAGAGGACACAACACACTCAGACTGATTCATGGCATTAAAGGAAATGTTTGGGGGTGGAAGTCTTATTCTACCTGTATGGAAGAGCACTGGAATGCAGCTAAGACAATGAAAACATGACATTTATGTGTGTCTGTATACCTAGTTAACCATATTTTGGGGACAAATTTGTATCCAGAGTGAGCTAAACCTGACAAAATCCTGCAACAGCTATTTGGGGCGACGTCCTCATTTGTAAAAACGGTATAAAAATAAAGTAAATAAAGATTTTTTTAAATGTTGCAAGTTTTGTGTTAGGGTTAGGTTCCAGTATTTATAAATAGCTGTATATAAAAACTGCAGAAAACTATGTAATGTCACCATTTAGATAGCTAAGTAAACATGTCTGTGATTTTTAATATTTAAGAAAACTGTCTCACTTTCAGTCATGACTAAATGATCATTGACACATAAGCCAAATAAAAGCTGTCATATTTACTGTCTGTATACTGTCATATTAATAGTATGACACATACTATTTCTACAGAAAATTAATTATATATACAGTATATATATATATATATATATCATAAATAAAACGAAGAATATTTTAGAATACAGAGGATATTTATTTTTATTTACTTGACTCTTTTTTATATTTACATGGCAAATCTCATATTAAATCTCCAAATCCATTTATTATTCTTTCATTTTCATTAGATATTAACTACTGTAATACAGCATTTATAGAATGTTTAAATAAAGTAACAACTAGTTTTACATTTTTAGTTATAAAAATAAGAAATAAATAAGAATAAATTAAATTAAAATAAACACTACCATGATAGAACTACTTTAGAATTTAAGTACATTTTTGAAAAATATGACCAGTGAATGCAGACCGGTTTTACGAGATTCACCCTAAATAAAGCAACATTCACATCTAACATTAATCTAATAATGATGTCCCAGTACAAATCTCTTTCAGTGTATTCTGACACAAGCCACAGATAAATGACGTCTGCACTAAGACCCGTCCTCACAGACTGGATTTGTACGTTTTCTGAAGAAAATGTGTGGCAAAGTCACCAATGTGATGCAAAGATGTTTCTGTGTGCATGGTTTCTAAGCTGTTCTAAGTGCTTTGAATGCATTGCAATGAGTTTTCTATGTAATTTATTACGGAATGCACGACTGCAAACAACATCATTATGAAATCCTGGTCCTAGATATTTCGTTCAGAGTAAATTTAAGACATTTTTCTGCAAATTTTATCATGCACAAGTTTTGTTTGTCTATTTATTCTTACAGACTCCCTGATTTTTGCTTCACAAGATGTTAACTGAAGGACTGGAGTGGTGTGGATTATTTGTAGATTACTGTGATGTTTTTGGACTCTCGGTCTGACGGCACCCATTCACTGCAGAGGATCCACTGGTGAGCAAGTAATGTAATGCTAAATTTCTCCAAATCTGTTCCCATGAAGAAACAAACTCCTCTACATCTCAGCCTGAGGGTGTGTAAACTGTCAGCAAGTTTTTATTTTTGGGTGAACTATTTCTTTAATGCATTAACTAATGTTAACATATAAGATCTTATTATAAAGTGTTTGCTATCATGCATCACTAAATACATCATGTTCCCGTCACAAAATATGGTAAATGATTATAAAATAAGTGACAGAGTGAAGAATTTCTCTCACAACTGTAGAAAAGTCTCATCACTATCCATCAAACAAAATAAACTCTTTTCCACAGCAGAATGCTGAAGAGCTCAGCATGAGGGTGTGAAAATACCTTGAAACTGCATTACACTGCCGTTTTCCACAGTCATTTTTTCATCTGGTCCCTGATGCACACAGTATTTCCCAGTAGCCATATATCAGTCCCATCACACACCAATATTCCCAACACAGTGGCTGAAACCTCCCTAAATCATTTTGCATGTCAAGTGCTGACAGCTCAGAGAGCTTATACGGGTCTGGCTCTATATAAACGCATCCATATGGAGGCTGCTGGGCTGTTCTCTGGATCTCATGCCATTATCAGCCCATACATTACCTCTTTTATGGGCCCAGTAAGGAGTCTGATGAAACCATACCAGAGTCATGCCAGTAGATGGGCATTATCCTCAGATATCAAATGTATGCTTCATGTTTTTTACAGAGCTGCGAGGAGCCCGATGTTCCCAGCCGCGTGTTGCGGCCTTAAATATTTAACTTCCTCCAGAGATCTCGCAGCGCTATGAGATATTAGCCTCCTAATTCCTGCTGACTGGTACAAGCAGATGTTGAACGTCAGGTTGAATGAAGACAGAATAAGTGTCTGAACTATCATGTTCTCCAGGTCAGACGGGGTCGGTTTTCATATCGCGCGTTCGTCTGGTGATAAAGCTGGGTTACGAGGCTGGACACGTTGCCCAGGATCCAGACGCAACATTTACTGTATTATGGGTTTGACAGTGATGAATAGACCGTAGGATGACTGAACCATCACTACTGTAAGTTATGGGTCTGTTTTGATAGAGCTGACTGGGCAGTAATGGTATCATGTTCATGCATCAAATGCAAGATAAAACGTTCAAGTCAGGTCTTTCCAATGAGGTCATGAAATCTTACACAGATTTGATTCTTTAAAAAAAGTCTAGTTATATTAATGTTTATCATCAACATCAAATTGATTGACTTCAGAGAGGCTATTATTGAAACTGAATAGGTTTAGTCTAGTGTAACTGGTAATTTATATCTATCTTTAGTGTCTTTTCTTGACCTCTAATATAAAGTAATGACATACGCTTACACGATTCAGATTAGCTTTGTGGACAAATAAAAATTGTATGTATTTCATTGTTAAGCTTTTCGTTTTCAATTATTTTATTAAGAACTGTATTTGTTTATATAAAATATTATATTACTGGAATATAATATTATTGTTTATATAAAATATATAATATTAAATATTATATAAATAAAATATATTTTAAAACATATTTAAGATTTTTTTTAAGAATTCAATAAGGTTTTTTTTAAAGAATTTGTAAAGAATTTAATATATAATAATTAAAAACATATTTAAGAGTTTTTAAGAATTCAGCAAGTTTTTAAAATAATTTTTAAAGAATTTAATAAGCATAAAACATTTTTAAAAATTCTGTAAATAATTTTATCTACTACATACATTAGTATATAATACAATATATTGGTATATGTATGTACACATGCTTAAAATTGTAAAAAAAAAAAAAAAACATTTATAAAATGTTTTATAATGAAGTAATTCAAAGTGTTTAATAAGTATGAAAAATTCTAAAACTCTCTCTTTCTCTAGAAAAAAAATCTTGAATGGGGCGTATCAGGTAATCACAAGTGAGACTATGAGTACTCCAGAAAGGGAACAAAATGTCAACAAAAAAAAAAAAGTGGATCTCATTGCAAAAAACAACAAAAAATCTACATCCAGGCCCTCACATAAAGTAAAAAGCCTTTAATTACAAGACAGGGCTACATATTAATATGACACCAATGTGTATCAGCCCAAGCAGCCCCTCTCTCTCTCTCTCTTTATTATGAAGTCATTCGGTATTGTTTAATAAGCATAAAAAATCTACAACATACATACACACGCACACACACACACACACACACACTTTTTGGCCAATTTTTCATTGAAATAAATAAATAAATACTTTTTTTATTCTAAAATACAGAAAACTGTCATAAAAAATAATGAGTGGGTGTGTCCAAACATTTGACTGCAAGTGCATTTAGTACATTTAATTGATTGACTTCCTATAAATGCAAGTTAACAGGTTTAATTCAGAATAACTATTTCAAAGTCTTGACCTAGGATATACTTTTTCCTGTTCTTGTGTCCCTAACAGGTAAAAGCATCTGTCGGCTAATGGCAATGGTGTTTCACACGTCCCAGAGTGCAACACTATCCTCCAGTTACTCATCAGTTTGGTCTCAATCTGTGAGTCGCTGAGTGACTGCACTTCCTCAGGCCGAATCTTATCAGTAACACAACTCCTCAAACTCTGTTTATCTTTACAAACCCACGCTTAGTACCTGATCTCTGAACTATCTGAGAATTAAAAAAAAAAATGAAGCCACAAAAACAATAATATTTTCCACATCCTTCCAGCATTGTATAGATAAATGTATTGAATTTAATGAACCGATGCATGATTTTCGAAACCCCTCACCTTACACAACATCCTTTTCCCGGGATTCTTGAGCAAGGATTAGGTGTCAGATGTCAGTAGAAAGTGATATTTCCTCTTCCTGCTCTGGGAAAACAGGATTAGATTAGATTAGATCAGATTATCAGATTGGATTAGATTAGAATAATCTTAGTCAAACCTCTTGCACTGAAGTTTCAACAGCCATGCTATGATGAAGCTCTAGTTTAGCTTGCTGAGTTTAAACCTCTGATTATGGTTTTTCCTCACAGGAGGAGAACTAGAAGAACATCAGCAGCCTTTGAGACCCCCACAGAGAGGCATGCTGGCCAATCCCTGCCCCAGGGCATCCTCAACTCACATACAGGAGCGTGGCACCTGGGAGATGGGAAAGGTGAAGGGTGAGGACCCCCAGGGGCCCCGCAGTCAGTCTGAACCTTCACTAATGGGGCAACACCTTCAGTATACAAGTCAGTGTCTATATCTGTGGGGAAAATATGCATGATTTACTATATGACACATAATGGTGAAGGTCAAGAAAATAAAAATATGCATAAATTCTGACTACTTATGTTGTCTTTTAAATGCAAGAATAAAAAATGATCAACCAATATCAGAAATTATCAAATGCACCAATTCTAGAATGTTTACAACAACAGAAAAAAAAAACAAAAAACAAAAAAACAATAGAAAAAAAAAAAGAACAACAACAATTCCAACAATTTAACGTTCCTACAGGCAAGAAAAAAGGATATAGTTCATTGAATGCACTTAGATCTTTTTTGTTTGTTTATGAATGAATGAATGAATGAATGAATGACAACATGCCCCAAACTGTTACACTAACTGGGGTAAGTTGTCACAGTGAATCTGCCATTAAAAATATTATTATAACAAAATAAAAAATAAATAAATAAATAAAGAAGAAGAAGAAGAAGAATAGCCTAATAAAATAAAAAACAGCAAAAAAATAAAAACGTAAAATAATAATAATAATAATATTGGCCAACCAATATTGCAATTAATAAATGTGACCCTGGACCACAAAACCAGTCTTATGTCGCACGGGTATATTTGTAGCAATAGCCAAAAATAATTGTATGGGTCAAAATTATTGATTTTTCTTTTATGCCAAAAATCATTAGGATATTAAGTAAAGATCATATTCCATGAAGATATTTTGTAAATTTCCTACCGTAAATATACTAAAACTTTATTTTTGATTAGTAATATGCATTGTTAAGAACTTCATTTGGACAACTTTAAAGGATGATTTTGATTTTTTTGTACCCTCAGATTCCAGATTTTCACATAGCTGTATCTCGGCCAAATATTGTCCTATCATAACAAACAATACATCAATGGAAATCTTATTTACTCAGCTTTCAGATGATGTATAAATCTCAATTTCGAAAAAATTGACCCTTATGACTGGTTTTGTGGTCATTTTAAACACGTGACAACTAGCTCCAATAAGACGACGAACCTTTCAGCGAATATCGATTTTCATCATATAGCATCTTGCTAGACAGCTAGCCTGAATATATGATGACAGCTTGCTCGAATTTTAGATTAGAGGACATAATTCACAAAAAAATTTTTTTTTAAAAATCACCATAATCTGACACTATTTTAAACTGTATGTTTGAAACTTGCACACAAAACGACTGTTCGGGGGAAAAAAGCAGATTTCTTTGCCTTTGATTGATGCTGACAGAAATCGTAGAATCTGAGGTACGTAAACCATGTTAAACTCACCTGTACGAACATGTTGTAGCCTACAGACTTTCTTCATGTCACTTTAGCATTAGCGAATTCATATTATTGCTATTTTAGCATCAGCTATCGTGAGTATCGATGCCTGATGACGTCGTGTCAGTATGCAGAGAGAGTTTTCACAGACTCGCGTCTATTGGACGCCAGTTTGCACAATAATTCATGCAAATGGCCAGAAACCAACGATTATGAGAATGAATAAAAACAAACGGACAGTTATTTTCTGTTACTTTAACTGCAGTCGTACAGTTGTGCTTGTCCATTTAGGAAATCCGTCGAGACTAATTTTAATTAGGCAGTTTTAACTCATTTTAATAATTTTTGTTGTTGTTTTGGGGTCAGTGATGCTAGCTGTGTTTCCTTAAAAACAAACAAATATATAAATAGTCAATATTCACAAATAAATAAATCACGATATCAGACGAGAAAACTTTAAAACAAATAGAACTGCATAGACCCTAACACGCATAACATGAAAATAAATAGCTTAAATATTAATGATATTAATGATAATGATATTATAACAGCTTACAATTAGCCTCATCACACCTCTTGAGAAATAAAGCCAATTTATTTAATTTTTTTTATTTTATTTTTCATAAATAGCCTACATTTCTTAACTTAGAACCTAGGACACTTGGAGTCTAAAATAAGATTGTTAAAATAACTTTTTTATTTTATCATTCATGTCATTCTTATTTATCATTGAGCCTTATAGTGTTTTATAAATAATAAGGCTAATTGCATGTCATTTGGTCTTATTTATGTCCATTGCAACTGCACGTTCTTCTTATTACAGATATATTGTCACTATGAGAATCTATCCTGCAATAGTGGAACAACAATGTCCTTTGTTAGAATAAAGGCACACAGAGGCAAATGCGCTTTGAGAGCTTTCATTTGTTCTGTGTTTTCACTAGAGAGCAGCAGGGTGTCTCTGGTGATGCCAGGTCCGTTTGCGTTCCAGCACCGTGGACACGAATCTCCTGTCAGTTCTGCTTTATCCCGGACAACAGAGCCAATTCAGTTGTATTGCAGTAAGGACTATGTGTTTGTTTTCATTTTCTTTCTTTGATATGGGACCTAGACTAGATTGACTTTGAAATAAGACCATGAGCAGAAACCAAAAAACCAGAACAACCATATAAAGTTTGTGGCACAATCCGCTAAAGTGAACTTCACTCCTAAAAATCAAGATGAAAAGTAGAATAAAGGGGTTTTACAGTCTGATGCCATACTGCAACCTTTATAAATTCAAAAATTATTCAGTTTGTTAGAAAACTGATTTAAAATGATGCAATAAGATCTTCCAATGCAATAATCTCTAAAGAACCATATAGCAACTCAAGAACCTTAGAACCATTAGATTTTGTTTTAAAGAGTGAGGATGATGTGAACCTTACAGCATCCCAGCTAACAGGGAGCGTTCTCCGAACATTCTGGCAAGGTTCTCTCAAAATTATGAACAAACGTTCTTGCAGTAGCCTTAATAGAACACTTGTTCGGATATCTGGTCTTCAAAAACGTTCTGAAACATTATTTATGCATTGTTCATGGAATGTTCTTCTAACTGTTTTAAACATTAAAGTTACAAGTTTGAGACTAAAAAGTATACTTTCCCATAATATTTGCAAAATGACAAAATCCAATGTTCCTTTTTTTTAAACATTCAAAAAATGAGATGTTCTAAGAACATTCAGAAATAATGTTTTCATAACTTAACAGGAATATTCACCAAACATTCTTGAATGGGATTTTTATACGCCATTAAATAAGCCGAGTGTAAATAAAAGCTCCCAGACAAACAACCGAACTTTTGAACTCTCCAGATATGAAGCTGTGATGACTTGTCGAAATCGGCCGTATGCAAAGCGACAAGCGGAAAATGGCTCAGTCTCACCTACTGTTTGCATGCAGCTCAGACTGGACATGAGTTAATGCTAGAAGGGGAAGTTGAATCTCTAGATAAACCGGCGGATCATATAAGGCTATTTACACCGTCACCCAAATGAGTCTGTGCCATTCAACACCAGAGCTTGTACAGTAAATAAACAGGCTGAAAAACTTCCCTGAGATAATGAGGACAGTGAAGAGTTAAATGTGTCTGGCTTTTTGCAGAAAGCAATTAGGAGAGGACACAGCGGGGGCACGGATTAATTCAAACGCTCGATTAAACCTGAAATTCTTTTGATAAATAATTGTCAACTCAATATGTTTGCTGGAGTTGAGCTGTTATGGGAAAAAGATGGGCGCTGGTTAAGTTACCTTGAAATTTAGGGTTTCAGAAAGCCTCTTTTGAACACATCAACACATTTTCACTCAAAATTTCAAGTGTAATCTGATCTTTCAATGCTACTGTTCAAAACTAAACTGTACTTTAGTGCAAAAGCTAATTAAAAGTTGTCAGTGAACTGCCTGTTTGATTGCAGCCATTAACAAACAAAATATATATAATTGCGAGCGACTGTAAACAAACTACATAAACATGCAAACATGTCTTAATTGCTGTTACAGCTTTGTGCATCTCTGCGGCCACCCGCTGATCGTGTGGGAACACACTGAGATGCACTAGGTGTTTGTGTTTGTTGTGCCATTGAGCAGATAATGGGAAAACATCATGCATATAAACAGAAATCGATGCTACAGACATTTCAGATATATGCACATTTATTTACAAATCCAAAACATTCCATTTAAATAAAATATATCTACATTTGTTCTACAAAAAACAGAAGGCACTTGTTATGGTGGCCTAGGAAAAAGACGTGTGGACTTGTGAAGTATCACAGTTTGGTGCAACCTTACCATTTATTCATAGCAGAATAAATGTAAATGATGCAAAACCACTTGCTGATGCATTCCAGTCTGAATGAAACGAGGTGAACGTGTATAGAAATGAAGTCCAATGTAAGAACAGATTGTCCATGTACTCACAGAGCACATTAGAGGTTCACAAACTCTAAACTTCTGTTCCGTCCCGGTTGTATATGAGGTTATTGACACTGAAATGGTTGGAGAGGGAGTTGATCAAGCCACTGTTGTTATGGGAGGCTGAGTAGTAGTTCAGTCTGCTGCTGTTGAGATGGCCTGGTTCTGATGGAGGGGCAATTTCATGTCCAGACATGCCGTGCGTAAAATCCCCCAAGTGTCCAGAACTGACGTCTCTGCTTCTGATCCCGTTGCTGTTTCCAGTCATTATCGAGTTCATGTTACCAATAAAGTTGTTAAAACACGGACTGTGCTCTGCGGACGGTGAAGGGGACGATTTGGGTTCGCTAGAGCTCGGAGAGTTTTGGAGGCTTTGCGGGGAAGCGCTCATCAGATTCGCCGTGTCTGCCAATTTGTGTGCGTCCTCGGATTTTACCGACAGGTTACTGGTGTTTCCGTCAGCTCTTCTCTTCCTCTTCCTTCTGAAGTTCCCGTTATCGAACATTTTCTCGCAGTTGGAGTCCAAAGTCCAGTAATTTCCTTTCCCTTAAAAAAACGGGAAGATATGTTAGTATTGCACTGAAATCTAGCGCGTACGAGAAACTAATTCGAATACGATTTTTTGAATAAAGAACATTCAAACTTACCAGGGTCATCCTCATCCCGCGCGACTTTCTTGAAGCAATCGTTCAAGGACAGATTGTGTCTTATGGAGTTTTGCCATCCGGCTTTGCTTTTCTTATAAAAAGGAAAGTTGTCCGCCACATATTGATAAATTTGACTGAGCGTCAGTTTCTTGTCCTGCGCGTTCTGAATAGCCATCGCAATCAGCGCTGAATAGGAATAAGGCGGTCTAACCATCTTGAAAAGTTCTTGCTGACTTGAAATGGACAGCCACCCGAGATCCGCGCTTCCGAAGCCCGTTGGAGGAGGAAGAAACTGCCGCTGGTTCGACCCAAATCCTGACTGAATGTAAGAGCCTCCGTTCGGGCCTGAGAGATAGGGGGGCGAGGTGATACCCGGGCTGTTCATCCACAGGTAGGGGTTGGCTGTGGGTGAGGTGTATTCGCCGAGTCCGTAGCTGGAAGGATGCGCCGGTGGTCTCTGCGCGTGGTGATGGTGATGGTGGAGGTTCTGTTGGTACATGCTGAAGTTGGTGTCGCAGTACACGGTCATGTCCAGGATGTCCTGCGCGTTGTGGTGCTGGAGGGGACTGGTCTGCTGGCTCGACGGCTGCTGCCCGAACGCGTTCATAATCCGTTCTCCCTCTAGAAACATGAGTTTCACCGATCAGACCCGCTGAGTGTGCTCGTCTCTGAGGATTTACTCGAGAGTGCCCGAGTACGCGTCAGGGGAGGGGTATTTAACCTGTCCAGGGCGCATGCAGTGAATGAACGGCTGGTCTGCAACCCCTCCCACTGTCACACTTCTCCTCAATTAACTTCATTCAATATGCATCAATCTGGCGTCGAGATCATCCATGTGATAAGCGTTGGAGATTCAAGCTGAACCACAAAATAAATAAATAAATAAATAAACATTAAAAACATGGATACTTATTCATTAAAAATAAGTGAATAGATAAATAAAAATGAAATAAAAAAAGAATAGATTATAGATGAGTGGCCAAACTTTTCATGTCTCAGTGTAGGTTCATTTTTAAAGTGTTCTGTGTAGATACAAACCTTAAAGTCTTGACCACAAAAATGTAAAAATAAAATAAAATAAAACAAAACATACTGAAAGTTTTCACCGTTAATGCCCGGAGGGGAGAAAAAGAAACAGTTCGTATACAATAGCGGGGTTATGTTGTTACATTGTAATGTGTTAGTTGTTTAAAACCTGCCATTGGAATAGGTTCTTAGCAGAATATAATGAGTAAAAAAGTTATAAAACGCAAAACAATTGACTAAACATCAAAACTGTAAAACGTAACAAAGCATAAAATCATTTCTTTCAACAAATAGTGTAATAAATTGCATTCATTTTAAAACACAGCTTATCACGTCCTGACATTTAAGTTTTGTTTTTTATAAGTAAACCTTGCCTTCATTGTTGACTGAATGTATGCTAGCCTATAACAGTGTAGTTTTATTGTTAGTTTATCCAGCAGCTATAACAAAAATACGGGAATTTAAGTTGGGAATTTAAGTGGACCACAACGTTATTCTAATTTATGATGATTTAATTCGATGATTGAAACCAACATATAAAGCGACTGCTAAAACAAGCATTTGTGTATTTGACTCGATGACAAAATAGCCTTTTCTCCTATACGTGGTTTATATGAATGTATGTGAATAAAACACCTAAATGTTTTTGGTGAAATTATGGTGTTTGTCATTGAAATGACACGTTTAGTTTGGACAGAAGGTAATGATGTATTATCATCACTTAACATGAAATTAGTCCAACTGGACGAAACTCCCCCACCCCATCCTACAAAAATGTACAGTACAGCTTATCAGTTTATAGTTTCGCCTGAATTTACAAATGGATACGGCAGAATAATCAAAATGAACAGAAGTGGGCATGCAGCTTTGGGAAAGGTGTTCAGTTATTCAGCTTTTGTATGACATTACATAGTTACATCGTGAAGGTCTCTGATTTATACACTTTGCTTCTTTTCCATTATTTATTTAACATTTTTGAAAATGCACAGGACATTCATCTGACGAGAACATCTAATAAACAAGCAAGCAAACAAATAAATAAGAATGTCAAAAATGAACTATTATGGTCTACTCTGGTTTCACTGTAACTATTGTAATTTAATAACAGTCATAAATATAGTCTGGCGAATATAATGAATGCAAAAATATGAGATATTAATAAAGATTTTTATTTATTAAAATATAGTCTTTGTTTTAGTCCATCTTTTTTAGTCTTTGTTAACTAGGCCTAGTTCAAGAGTAAACAAACATTTAGCCATATAACCTCTTGGGATAGAAAATAAAATAACTGAACAAAATTATGATATTTTAAGCTTACATCATGTGCATGTCATTCACATTGTGATAAAGCTTAGCTGATAAAAGTTTTTTACGGGCCTGGTGGAGGAGCACAGAGAAGCTTCTCTATCGCCCCCTTCTGGGGTACATGAACATTTCAACTCTGAAAACAGTGACATACAGTCGCAATAAAAAAATACTCAAATGACAGAAAATTACAGAAGACGGACCTACAACGACAAGTAAATCCTAAAACGTCCTTTGTCATCTTTTTTTTTTTTTTTTTTTTTTTTTTTAAATCTTTTAATCTTTCCCCAGTTTAAAATGCAAGCTGTTTTTCTTCCTTTTTGACATGAAACAAGTATTTAACAGAAATTAATTGATATCTCAACTGAACATAAGAGATTACAGTAGCATATAAATATTTAAATAAATAAAAAATAACTCAAACACATTGACTTCATTTACAACCACACATTCACTTAATTTACATAAAGTATGATACAATTTCAATAGAAATATTTACATCTTTTTCTTGCAATATATATATATATATATATATATATATATATATATAAAGATTTTATGTATTAGATAGATTTTAAAGGAATTTAACTTTGTTACCTGATATTATGTTCTCTAGGGTGAGTAAGGAAGGAGCACTGAGGTTCATAGTATTTTTTCAGCAATAATCCTCTCTGCATCTAATCTTGTGAGACCCTTTAAACCTTCATGAATCAGTTGAACACACCTCTTCGGTGAGTACTTAAACTCAAACCACAGCCACAATCAAAGGCACTTACCAACTTACCTTAAATAAATTAAAAAATATATAATTTATTTATTTTTAATTTACACCCTTTCCATGACAGGGACAGGACAGGGAACTCTGGACCCAGGGCAGCCGCGATAGGGAGCATCTTAGCTGAGACCTGGGGAAAAAAAAAAAAAGAAACAAAGTAAATTCTGTAAATTTTATCCAAAATAAACAAATAGGAGAAAAATGCAAAAAAAAAAAAAAAAAGAAAGAAAAAGAAAAAGGGAGGCAACATTTTTTTTCAAATGTATTAACAATATTTTTTTTTATTTGCATCGCTTTCATGATAGGAACATGAAAGGAAATTCTGGTACTGAGGCAGCCAAAACAAGGAGCTCTGGCACTAGGAAATTTTTGGCGAGCTCTTGTATTGGGGCAGTTGAGAGTACTGGAAATAGTGGTCTTTTCAGGAACTTCTGGTACTCAGAAGACATCACATGGAGAGTTTGGGACAACCATGAGATGCAGCCATTTCAGAAGCTTCTGGGACCCAGGGCGTACATAACATGGAGCAGAGCATCAGGGACAGCCATAAGAAGAATATCTGAGACTGGACCTCGTTTTCCAGGATAAGCTTTTGAGAGTGTGCAGTTATAACAAGGAGCTTGAAGACCAAGCAGCCAGTACAGGAAGTTCTAGTATCACAGCAGCAAGACTGGGAGACCTGGAGCACCATAGCAGGAACCTCAGGGACATCAAAGTTTTGGCTTGTGGGCAGCCATGAGAGGAACCGCTAAGGAACCAGGGCAGTGAAGCTCTGAGATGAGGACAGCCATTGCATGCCTTTAAGCTGTCCATGGCTGGTGAGCAGTGCAGATGAGACTGGACCTGGACTGATGCAGTCATGTTGTGGAGGCAGTGATGGGACAGGGTCATACACATCCCTAAGCCAGCAGTACCACTAGACGCAAATACTGCTGCTTCAAGCCATGGCGCAAGACGCAACCATGGCCTGCTGGCCCCGCAAGACGCTGGGGCTTCGTGGAGGGATGGAAAGTCTTCCTGCCAGCGCGCAAGACGCAAAGCTGACAGGAGACCCTGGAAATGTCTGGGGTTGGAGCTCCTTTTCGCCGTGACTTATATGGAGATCTGAAACAAAACGGAATGAGAAGCATTCGCCTAAATACATTACACTTAACTATGTAAATTCCTTCCATTCAAAATTAACAGCAAATGTGTAAAACCTGCCTGATCTTAGGCTCAGTACCTGAAACCAGTCATTGTGAATGATCTTCCCCAGAACGAGCCGCCGCTTGGTGAAGGAGGCTCAAACGGCAGCATTCTGTGCAGAAACATAGGAAAGACATCTGATTATGAACTGAAGCCTTTACATTTGCGCTATTTAGTTGTAAGATATAATCTGGAAGAACATTTGTGTGATGATTGGAATCAGACATATTTTTTGTGATCTTACTTTTGGACAATCCAAGCTCTGAGAAAAAACTATATACATATATACATTTCCCCAAGGAAACAGTACCGCAAGATGCAAGTACTGCTGCTTCAGGCCATGGCACAAGATGCATCCATGGCCTGCCGGCCCCGCAAGATGCAAAGGCTTCACGGAGGGATGGAAAGCCTTCCTGCCAACCTGCAAGATGCAAAGCTGACAGGAGACTCTGGAAACATCTGGGGATGGAGCTCCATTTCTCTGTAACTTATATGGAGACCTGAAGCAAAACAGAAAACATTGGCATAAATACATTACATTTCATAAATCAAAATGA
Organism: Tor tambroides; assembly: GCA_021397915.2. Taxonomy (NCBI): domain Eukaryota; kingdom Metazoa; phylum Chordata; class Actinopteri; order Cypriniformes; family Cyprinidae; genus Tor; species Tor tambroides. The sequence continues at coordinate 1,120 of JAFVLL020015890.1, read as the reverse complement.
ACAACAAAAGCAAATGTGTAAAAGCTGGCTGATCTTAGGCTCAGTACCTTAAACCAGTCGTGGTGAAATATTTTCTCCAGACTGAGCCGCCGGTTTGGTTTATGCTGCAGATCAAACGGCAGCAGTCTGTGCAGAAGCACAGGAGCCATATCTAATTATGACCTGAAGCCTTTACATCTGCATCTATTCAGTTGCGAGATCTGATCTGGAAGAATATTTGTATGGTAATTGGATTCAGACTTCTTTTCTTGTGTTGAAGATCTCACCTTTTGACAGTCCAGGCTCTGACCAAAGGTTTAGTTCGGTCTTCTGCAGGTCCTCGCCAGTTGGAAAACGGCCGCACAGCATCGTGAACAAGATGACCCCAAGAGACCACGACATTGCAGACTTCGCATGGCCCTTGATCCTGCACTCAGGAGGGTAGTACTCCATGGTGCCTGGAGGGAAGAGATTTTATCTCGTATGCAAGTTTGCATTACCAAAGCATTTTCTCTGTCATCTTTGAGGGATACTACATACCATACAATGTCGTGTAGGCAGACTTTCTCATGAGGTCCCCACACCCAGAGTCAATCAACTTGACTTGCAGGGTGTCCTTGCTCACGATGAAGTTTTCCAACTTAATGTCGCCATGAAATACGCCACGGCGACAACACGTGCGGGCCGCCTGCGTTGCCTGCCGCATGATGTGGCGAGCTAAACCTTCATCGAGCCTGCCTCCGTGGCCCTCCAAGAAACTAACTAAGTTCTCACAGGGCGACGGACACTCGAGGACCATGATGTAGTTGTCACGTTGGTCCTGCCAGCCCAGAAGCTTTATAATCCCTGGCGCGCTGGGTCCCTTGTTGGCCAGGAGTGAAAGGGCAATCTCCAATGTTAGAGGGTTGCATATATTTAAAATTCCTATATTAAATATATTTTATTAAAAATGTTCAAAATTAAAACAAAAAATTAAACAAAATAGATTCATCCTGTGAAACTCGTTTGAGGATTTTGAAATCTATGATTCCAAAGCACTATAAAATCCATTATTTTATTTTCTTCGAAAGATCGAGAGCCTTGTGTATTCAAATATATATATATATATATATATATATATATATATATATATTATCTATTC